>OOFE01014830.1:20469-30900 GCA_900323365.1 Monocentris japonica | reverse complement strand
GCTGGAGCCAATGAAGTCAGAGATGGGCCAGGCTTGAGCAGGAGACGCCTCATGTCCCCTGACGTCACAGAGCTGGCACAAATTACGCCTGCCTCAACTCCTGTGTCACACACACACACACACACACACACACACGCAGACACGCTCACACACACACGCACACAGGGTAAAATGTACTAACATAATTTATGTGCATTACACACATAAACTGCACCATTCCATGACATTTAAATGATCATGCTAGCAGCCATATATTTTATTCCCCACAAAGTACACATGCAGTCCAAGATACAACTCTGAATGCACCTTTCAATGTGAAAAAAATACAGTACTGAAATTCTTCTACATTATTCTTGCATCAGCCAGATATAACAACAACATATTTTGAGGTGTTTATGTATTTATTTACAGGCAGTATGCTGGTAGCTGAGTAGTGGAGTAGTGGAGTGTAGAGTATATATAGTAGTTAAATGAATATAACACATATTACTCACGAGTAACGGTGGTGAGGATTCCGTCTGAAGTTTATATAAAACATGGACCAGATTACAGATTTTTTTTTCCCCCAAAATGCATTTGTATCTAGCAATTAGCAATAAAATCCTTGAAGTTAGGTGCAATACTGCATAAAAAAATCCACTGTAGGCTCACCTCTTACCTCCCGCACATAAGCACACAATTTTTTTATTGCTCTCTGTCTAATATTTACACACACACACACACACACACACACACACACACACACACACACAGTGCACATATTTAATATTTACACACATCTCTCTCACACATGCAAATCCTGGTTATTTAGATCAGCGGGCAGTATTCCTATTGGCGCCACTCCTGACCTAGATTATCACACCCGTAATTCTGGGGGATGATGATGAGCATGTGGTCAGAGGTCTCTGGGGAAAAAAGAAAAAAAACAAACACTGCTCCTTTGCTTTACTGACGTCACTCACGCATGTAAAATGCTTCACTGTGCAATCTTGTAAAAGTGCAGGCAAAACACGAGGTCAAACGTGTGTCTTCAGATGTGCACATGCAAGTGAACACGTGCGATCGTGTGTGAGAACATGCACACACACACCCACACACACATACACACACACACACACATTTTGGTGTTTTGCATGTCTGCAAATATCATCCAATTCAAATCCAACGATAAAAAATATAAATTCTATTGTATTGTCTATTCTGATTTTTCACCAGGCACAATGATGAAATTTTCTGTGGCTTTGACTGTCTGATGATGTGCATGAGTCTGTGGGCTAAAACATGATTCAGCAGTGGGTTTCAGTGCCTGTGACACTGTAACAACCACAAGAGCAGCAGCTGTAGCTCTCCTGGCAGGAGTCCCATCCTATAGATGGTGACACAAGCAGGGGACATGACCCATGACCTCGCCCCCTCACCATCAAACCATCAGAAGTTATTACTGGCTCCACAAAAGGCAAACAACTCTCCAGTGCTATAGGATGCCATCAAGCTACAATTCAGCTCCAACCAATCATTGAACATAAATGTGCAGATCGCTGAGCTGACCTGCTCACACCTCGGACCGACTGTCCTGGCCTTTTAACCACCAACACAGCAGGACAATTAGGCCATTACTTACAGCTGAGTCATGTCATACAGCCTGTCACTTTATTTCCTGTGACTGGACACGATGTGTATACAGTGAGGTGCTGGAGATAGACTCGGTAGCCGGCAAGCTTAATGCTTGGACACAACACTTGCAAGCAAAGAGACAATCATCTTGCATCTTTGACAAAGCCACACAGTTCACAGTATTTACAAGTTAATCACATTTTGTTTTTAAGCAGTTTTATTTCACCCTCCACTCCACTCATGTGCTATCACATCATGAGAATAAAGCAGGAAAATCATTGTGTTGTTATATATGTCATGAGTAGGACTAGGATTTGGGAATGCCACTGCCAAGAGAGGTAAAAACTACAATTCTTTAAAATCTCAATAATAGTTGAGATTGACCAGTCTAGTTGACTGGTCTAGTTGACCAGTTATGGGCTCAACATACCACTATCATGTTTGTGTCATCAATTACAAAAAAATAAATATAATAGAGTTCAAATGTATTTTGTGAATTAATTTAAAATTAAATTAAATGTTGAGACAGGCTGTGTGGGCCAAATAAACCACAGTGATTGGTGCAAGTACAAAACTGAAACAATTAAATGTCTTTTACTTTATCATTGACTTTTATTAGTAGATAAAAAAGAAAGGTCGCTCATCCCTCACAAAAGAAAAAAAAGAAAAAAACAACAACCCATAGAGCTCTGTACCGAGCTCAAAGAATTTGAGGAGTGGTGGAGGGGACTGGCTGTAACTGGCTGCTAACCGCCCTCATCAGAAGCCAAACAAAGTCAGTATGAATCATAGTTGAGAAATATGGGTGCTGACTTACAGGCCTGTCAATCTCTCTCTATGCTAGACATCAGAACTGGCCAAGACGGCTGGGCAGCCACATGTCAGGTCTGCCTGTTTACTGATAACACATGGACACACACACACACACACACACACACACACTTTAAATGTGCCTTCCTCACACCTTGTGTTTTATAGCATATTATTCATGCTTATTATTTCAAGTGCTGTAACATTTTTTCCTGATCTGTATTGTATTTTTATCTACAGTGGTCTTGTGTTTAATTTAAAACAGAAATGAGAAGAGTTTCCCATGGTTTACAACGCAGTAAAGTTCAAATATTCCAATTCAAGAAAATCATAAGGTACGGTATAATGCTGCAACTACCAATAAATGAATCAAGAGAATACAATGGAATTAATGTACCCAAATATTATCCCTCTGCTAGTTCACAAAAATGAAAAATGCTGTTGAAACCTCTTTGGACATTGGAGTTATCATGTGAAACTGTAATATTTGTAATATCTGTAATATACATCCATAAAAATAACATTATCTGTCATTCTGTCCACAAATCCGCAAAAGCCCTAAATAAAATATTGCAAAAACCAAAGTTAACGGCTGTCTTCTCCCTGGTCTTCCTCTTTTATATACTTTAGCTCCACCTAGTGTATGTCTGTCTGTCTGTCAGTGGACACTGATGGCAGAGAACTATGGTCCAATTAAGGTGAGGGTGAAGGTCAAAATATAGCGAAAATGTAATAAAATAATATGTGTGACAAAGTGGCAATCAAGAACTCAGAGGAGATTTTCCTTTCTCAAATCTGTGTGCACTACTGTGACCTGCAATTCATAGCTAGTCCACCAAGTGGTATTCTAGTACAAGTTGAGCATGGTCTAAAGTCCGTAGGCAATCAGGACTACAGATACTGCCCTCAAAGACGTGTTGTCAGCTGCTATTGTCTTCAAAATGATGGATAAGAATATTCTTGAAAGAGGTTAGTGGAAGAAGGAGGGAAGGATGTTAGTGTGTGTGTGCATTTGTACGTGTGTGAGGTTGCATGTGGTTTAAGTACTAAGTGCTCTGAGCCTTTGGCCAGAGTTGTGACGTCAAGAGAGTGGCAAACAGAGCCCTGCGAGCCTCCGCTGCACTCACAAAGTCTTTGAGCATCCTGGGCACACTGCCAACCTAAAGAGACACACATGGTGCACCGCTGGAAAGCCATGGCGGAGTATGAGGTTGAGTTGTTCCTCAGTTTAATCCATTAGGACAAGCCAATCCACGAGATGTGGAACCATATTCTCAACAGTCGGTTCTAT
Source organism: Monocentris japonica (assembly GCA_900323365.1). Taxonomy (NCBI): domain Eukaryota; kingdom Metazoa; phylum Chordata; class Actinopteri; order Trachichthyiformes; family Monocentridae; genus Monocentris; species Monocentris japonica. Next base: position 27,185 of record OOFE01014830.1, on the reverse strand, counting down.
TACAGCATTGGTGAATGCAAAACATGAGAGGAACACTAAACTGGCCTTGAACAAGCTCTTTTGCTGCACAGGAACAATGTTGTTTTGTTCTAGTGAATGGCATGCCGTTTTGTAATGTTCTTCTTAATGTATTGGTAATGAGGTGGGAGCGTCACCATTGTTTTAGCAGGCAGCCATTTGCTCTAAAGGGTCTGATGCAGGAGAACAAAGATGACACATTCAAAATGTTATCCTGCCACCCACCTCTGATGCTTTTATCAGCCTCTTTTAAGTTGCTGTGAATATTTTAACTGGCCATTTCTCATTTTTTTAAATCGTATGGACGGTAGCGTGACCTACCAAGGCCATATGCCTTATTGCCAGTGTTGTGTGAGTGTGGTAATTGTTACAGTGCAGCCCTACTGTCTCGCATGACCAAAGCCACTTCATCAACTAGGAAGGGGGGAAAGGGGCAGGACACGTTAAGCTATCACTACAAGAGCCAAGACCCTCAGTTCATTTCAGCTAGATTGCAGAAAACTGACATAACTTGGGCTAGCTAGCCAGGTGTTACTGACGCATATACTATTTGAAAACAGCAATGGGTTCAGAAATCATTCAGTGTTGGGTCAAGGGAAGCATTACAAAATGTGGCCAGTCATTGTGTAGGTTCTTTCAGTATTCAGTTTTGCACTGGCAACATGCAGTAATGGGAGAGAGCTGATCTCGGGTATGGCTGAAGGCCACTGGCCAGTGGTGGAGGGGAGAACAGGGGAGAGGCCCTGTGTGCAACCAGGAGCGGCTCTGTAATCGACAGGTCCAGGCTCCAGGTCCAAGAGGCAAGACAATAAACGCTTTGTGGTCCTGATATGAATCTCAATGCCCCCATTTCTATGTCTCCTCTCCTGCCCTGGCCGTGCATATCAGAGGGAACAAAAACGATCTCCATGAGAAAATACAAGCTTGAGTACTCAGAGGCAACGGTGAATGAGGCAGTGACAGTAACAGTGCAAGGCCATAGTGAATAGTGAAAGCGCAAGTGCCAGTTTTCAGATTCTGTTCATGTTGTAATGCATGAATACATTATGTCTTTATTGAACTCCCTCACTTTTTGTAACAGCAACCATTTGATGGGGTCAAATAGATATGAACATGATTTTCTTTCATCCTATTTTGCTACTTTGATTCAATTTTTAGCTGGTTTTGTCTCATATACTGTATGCTTCATTCACGAGTCATTGAATTGTCCATAATGAAATATGCTTTGAATCAAATTCTGAATTTAATAGGAGACTTAATAATGTATAGGAATCTACATTTAGTGTAAAGATGATCTACTTTGATAATGAATTTGTATAACAAGGCGGGGCAAGGCCTGCGTTTGACAGTAAAGCATGCAGTATGGCATGACTTCAGTGGGAGGCGTTGCAGAGTTTACCCCCTAAGTAGTCACAGATGCCAGGCACAGTGGGGGAAGGAAGCGCCCGGTTCTCCTTCTGTGCGAGCCAAGGGAAACTCTCATTTGGGCCTCGACCCAAAAGCACAAACTCTGATGCTAACAGGTCACAAGTTGTGTGCAAACAATTCAACAGGACTGGGTAGACCTGACAAACGGCATGCACATAGTAGTGAAGAGTTCTCCCAACGTAACCACAAGGTTATACTGAGGCTCTCAAGAGGGGCTTGTCAAGATGACAAGTTTCAGTAATACGTTCAGCGTAATCATTATAAAGAGAGTGAAAGTGAAAGATGATGTATAAATGCTGAATTACTGATCAGCACTTTAAAAATACCAACGTGAGAAACAAACGTTCTGAATTATTAGACTTGCCATAATATGATACAATTAAAAGGGAACACCACTGACTTCTAGTCCTGACGTAAGCTATTTCTACTGCTACAGTTGTACCAAGGTGAATCTTTTCCTGGCCTAAAACATGTTTGCCAGCATGATAAACAGCCACACTGCCAATCAAGGTACACTATATGGCCAAAAGTCAGTGGACACCTGACCATCACACCTATATAAGCTTGCTGGACATCCCATTCTAAAACCATGGGCATTGATATGGAGTATAGACTTTGCGGCTATAACAGCCGCTACTCTTCTGGGAAGGCTTTCCACAAGCTTTTGGAGTGTGTCTGTGGGAAATGGTGCCCATTCAGTCAAAAGAGTGTTTTTGAGGTCAGGCAGTGATGTTGGATGAGAAGGCCTGGTTCGCAATCGGCGTTCTAATTCCTCCCAAAGGTGTTCAATGGGGTTGAGGTCAGGGCTCTGTACAGGCCAATCAAGTTCCTCCACACCAAACTGGTCTAACCACGTCTTTATGGACCTCGCTTCGTGCACAGGGGCACAGTCATGCTGGGACAGCAAAGGGCCTTCCCCAAACTGTTGCCACAAAGTTGGAAGAGCCCAATTGGCTAAAATGTTTTTGTATCCTGTAGCATTAAGATTACCCTTCACTGGAACTAAGGGGCCAAGCCCAAACCCTGAAAAACAGCCCCAGACAATTATCCCTCCTCCACCAAACTTCACAATAGGCACTATGCATTCCGGTAGGTAGTGTTCTCCTGGCATCCGCCAAACCCAGATTCGTCCATCAGACTGCCAGATAGTGAAGCGTGATTCATCATGCCAAAGAACACGTTTCCACTGCTCCAGAGTCCAGTTGCGGCGTGCTTTTCACCACTCCAGCCGACACTTGGCATTGCGCATGGTGATGTGAGGTCGGCCATGGAAACCCATTTCATGAAGCTCCCAACGCACAGTTCTTGTGCTGATGTTGCTTCCACTCTGTAGTCAGTGCTGCAACAGATGATTGATGATTTTTACGCGCTATGCGCTTCAGCACTCGTTGGCCCCACTCTGTGAGATTGCGTGGTCCACCACTTCGTGGCTGAGCTGTTGTTGCTCCTAGGCCCTTCCACTTCACAATAATAGCACTTACAGTTGATCGGGGCACATCTAGTAGGGCAGAAATTTTACAAACCGACTTGTGGCAAAGTTGGCATCCTATGACAGTGCCAGATTTAAAGTCACTGAGCTCTTTACAACCCATTCTAAATGTTTGTCTATGGAGATTTCATGGCTATGTGCTGGATTTGATGCACCTGTTAGCAATGGGTGTGGCTGAAACACCTGAACTCAATAATTAGTAGGGGTGTCCACTGACTTTTGGCCATATAGTGTATTTAAAAGCTCTCTCTTGAATTAGAGGATGGGTTGTATTTAGAGCAAGGGAGCTATATTCATCCCCAGGGATGAAGGGGAGGCTAAACCCACCTATACTCAGTTTACCCACTTTTTTAAGATGGCTTTAATCTTTAGTATGGAAATTCATAATTTACATCATAGTAAGTACTACCAAACTGATGTAAGTTATATGGTTTTCAAGGAACATGAAGGATAACTTTTCTTTTCTATATATATATAAGCTTTTCTTAAAATATAATTGATTTTTGTTGATACTGGTGGTTGTTTTGTCTTACAATGATCAGTGACTGGAGACCATAGTTTACCCACCTTTAAATTGTATACCACATCACTGCTCATCCCTCTAAATTCAAGTCAACCCGGTTGTGAAAGCTGGGCTCGGTTATGCAATGTACAGTAGGTGAAATGGTGCCAACTATAATATTATGAGGGGTGGAAGTAACAAAAATTAATTGATAAAATGGAGGTGATGAAAATGCATGTGAATTGAAAAATAGAGGGATAAAAATGGATGTGAAATAAAAAATAGAGTGATAAATTATCAAGTGATTTGATTAATTTAAAGCCGATTTGATTCATCAGTCACAACACAAAATTGCCATTTATCATTAAAGGAAAGTGGCCTCAAGGGTTGGAGTAACAAAGAATAATGGAAGTGATGAAAATGCTAACAAATTAATAATGGGAGTGATGAAATGTATGTGAATTGAAAAATAGTGATAAATTGTCAATTGATTTGATAAACTTGATTGACATTTTATTTGAAACAGTGTTGCTTTGATAATCAACTGGTCTCTGTTACTGTCTACTGTCTACCATTCATCATTCATAATACCCAACTGACATTTATCGTTTACAGCAAGCAATTTTTGTTACTTCCGCCCAAAATGTCAATAAAAAAACCACGCCCACTGACTAACTGATCGAGTTTTTGGCTCTCAACTTGCAGGCCTGGCCTGCTCGTGAGCTTTTATCTTGACATGGCGGCGGCAAATCGAGAGAGGGAAGTGAGAGAATTCATCCTACAATAACTTCGATTTTGCAGAAACTTCGTAGATAGTCGTTCTACTACTAACGATGTGCTTCACTATGACAGTTAGTTATTTTTTTGTTACTCCCACCCTTGAGGCCACTTTCCTTAAATGATAAATGGCAATTTTGTGTTGTGAATGATGAATGATGAAAGTAAGACGGGGAAATGATGAAACATGGCTCTGTTTTCATCAAATCGGCTTTAAATTAATCAAATCACTTGATAATTTAATTTTACGTCCATTTTTACCCCTCTATTTTTCAATTCACATGCATTTTCATCACCTCCATTTTTATCAATTAATTTGCGTTACTTCCACCCCTAATATATTATATTCTATATGTCGTGAATGATAACAGGTCACCCACTTCCTCTTGGGAGAATATGCCCCTGATTTTGAAACCACAGGTTTACAGGCCATGCCTCCCATCAAGCTGCTTCAAAAGCTACAGCACTTTAATTATAAAGAGTAGTTGAAGCAACCTCCATAACTCTGATACACAACGCCTCAGGATAGTTTGCATTTCGGTGAACATCCTACTGCCTCCTGTAGCCAGAAATGAGAGAGCAGTCGGTTTCACCCTAATGCATGTTTCCATTGAGAAAAGTAATGAGCAGCAACATGCAGGATGTTTTCCTGGAGATAAGGATACCTTTTTCTGGATGACTTGACTGCACGGCCACAGGGTGAAGCTCATCTGAGTGTAAAGCTCAAACTTTGCATGAAGTCATAAAGCCGTTTTTGCCAATAGAGCAGCTAGAGGCTGAGCATCCTGGTGACATGACAAAGGCACAGTTTCTCTGGCTTTTGCAGAGAACTGTTGTTCGTGTTCACAAATGCTGATCACACTGCTGTGTAGACCACAGAAATGTCGGAGGCTACAGGACCTGTTTCATTAGGTCATTAGGGATTGCGTTGGGTGAATACCACATACCTGTGCTCTGGGCTATAGTTCAACTTTCACACTGCCATGTTTGACCATGACTCCTCTCCTACCTTGATCACTGCATCCTGCAGACGGGGATTCTTCGACGCCCTGGTCGTCAGGACTTTTCCGTTTCTTCGACATTTGCTGCTCCCTGTTTGAATGATGTATCTGGCCACCGCTGATCCGAGCTAAACTGATAATATGAGGTGCCTTCAACCAGCAGGATATAAAATACATACAACTGTCAGGGGCAGGCGAGAAGATAAATACGAGTAAATCTCAGTCCCATTCATTCAGATCGCTTCTCCGTGTGTCCTGTTCCTAGCGTGCAGTGTGCGCAAAGTTACCATGTGGCGGACAGCCGGCATCTGGAGACTCAGTGAGGCATGAAGACGGTCAGCCTGCAGGACCTGCGGAGCCCAGCCGCGATGGGACAAGATGTGTTTCCAGAGACAGAAAGGGCTTAGCTTTCTTGACAAATGAGAAATATTTGCAGCTGAAGTGATTTGTCGATCACGTGTATCGAGGATTATGCCGAACGATGCTCAAATGGAAATTACGCGTGGAGGCAACTTGTTGATCCACGTCTTTCCGACAAGGTCCCTTTCGTCATTCCGGATTGATTTGCACACGAAAAAAAATTCTATTGTAATTTTCAGTACATGAGGTATTTTGCTTGAATAGTTCTTGACGACGTCAGACTACAAGTCTAATCAGGCATGGATGACGCACAGCCGACACAACGGGAACTCCTGGTTACGCTGAAGAGTCCAGGTTAGTGGGAACTGAGATTGACTGGACGTGGTTTGTCCTCTGAACTACACCAGAACATCTGACACACACACTACGTTGTGAGTAGAAAATGCCTCCCAGCAGCATCTGTGGAGGAAGAGAGCGTCCCTCCCCAGCGTATATTTGGATACACTGTACCGTAGAAGTCATATAGTGGGAGTGCGCGGTACAATACCTTTTCTTTTACAACAACACCATCAGTCCAGCGACGTGTGGAAAATATTCTACTTGTCTTTGACAGTTCTTGCGCAAAACTTCCTAATCCAAGTGCCAGAGAAACATAAATTGACCAAACGTGCATGGTGTTAGGATTACCAATCTTTGACGACCAGGTTTTACGCGGCGATATATTTGGTCTTTAATGCCTACACGTCAGTCTGCAGGAGGCACGGAGCAACTTGAGAATAAACTGTTTCTAGGAGAATCACCGGTGTTACGCGTAGGCTACTATAGAGGTCGGCGATGACGTCACCAGTCTGTCTTACAGATTGATTGACGGTAGTTTTCCCCTTTGGCAGACTCAGCTCCAAGAGCACCTGCCACCTGAAAGCAAATAAGAGTAAAAAAAAAATGAGGTCACTGCAGCTTCCAATGTTCCACGTTCAGCTACCTGGTAGATTTGATAGACATCCAATACAGGCGAATTTCAATTTCATTTCATTTCATAAACTTAGCAGATGATACTTTCTCATATTCATTCTCCTTTTGAGAAAGTCACGGATAGGCGGCTGCAACCAGTTGCGCACCAGCCGCACCCCCCCCTCGCCCC
>OOFE01014830.1:0-20449 GCA_900323365.1 Monocentris japonica | reverse complement strand
CAGCACACGCACACGCACACGCACACACACACACGCACACACATTTCTCTCATGCTGATTTATTTATGAACTCTACCGGGTCGTGGATCATATTCCATTTTCTACATCTGGTTTAGAGTTCCACTGCTGCACCTATAGTATTACCCGACTGTGCCAATTCACGGTTAGGGCCATTTTGACATAAAAAACAAATTGCTTTTTTTGTGCATCCGTGCGTTTATCCGCGGCGGTTTCATGCAAAGGGCTACAGTTGAATTTATGCCATTGACGCTGGTATTTCGTGGTGGGCAAACACGCCTCTCTCGCAGCCAGCTCCCCCTCCCATCCCTCATTCACTGCAGCTACTGACGTCAAGACATGCTTGCGTCAATGCTCCCTGCTTTGACAGAGAGGGCTTTTTTTTCAATAGGATCATAATGGGATTATTAGGCTCAGAGAAATACCCTGCCTTCAAGGCTTTTTCTGATAGATGTCCCATCATCTTTCCTTGCTTATTTTATGCTTTAGAATAAAAAAAATGACATGGCAAAGATAATTATGCGTTATAGCCCATTACAATGATAAAGGACTGAAATTGTGTTTGTAGATCATTCAACAATATAATGTTAAATATTTTCTCTCAATTTTCTATGTATCCATGCACGTTTTATTGCCCTAACCCTCCCACCATGAAACCGATCATACCTCATGTTCTTTTACTGTAGGATGTAAATACTCTGTTATTCAGGTCTATGTCTGATTACCGTTAAGGTCTCAGTAGTGTAATTATTTAAATAACTACTCCAAGACCAAAACCTATGTTTATTTTGGAGCCTCATAAATTCACCCACCCAGAAACAAGGAAAATAGTCAGATTTGTTCAGTAATTATCCCCAGTTATGTCATAGATAATACTCCTAGTCTGTATCAGCTCACCCAGCATGCTGTTGTCTCCTTTCACACAGATGTGCATGAATAGCCAGTTTCAAATATCTTTTTACACAGACAGACAGCCACACACATACAGTACACACACGCACACACACACACACATACAAGAAGTTGAAAGAAAAACATAATGTCACATTAATCATACCGATACAGACCGATATTTACCAATATTTTATTGACCGAGTTGATGCTCACAGAGATCACAATCAGTCAGCTGTGTATTTGACTTGTGGAGATGTCTGTTCCTTCCTTTCAGTCTGCAGTTCATTTTCCTGTATGAGGGGGAGGATGTAATGATGTCTTTACAAGCTGACCTTGATCTTCGGTGCTGAATGGGCTCTTGTACCCATTGGCTGGGCTTGCTTTAGTTCAGCCATAATGCCTTTCTTCCGCTCTTACTGCCCTGTACTTTGCGTCACTCCATGTCTCAGTATACAAATATACTGTACACTTATGAACGTCATCCTATTTTTCTCTAAAATTCAAGCTAAAATGCAAAAGGATCAGGCAAATTTCATAGCGCCACTAAAAAGAAAAACAGCTGTAGCACTGCTGTAACTTACAGAAATCCTGATAGAAATGACAAAAAAACATATTTTTCTTAGCTTTAGTTTTGAATTGCACCACAAACTATAAAAATACTGTTTATATTATAACAGGCAAAACACAACCTTACCTCGAACAGAACATTAAATATCTTTCTCAGGGATCATTGCCCTGGAGATAGCTTACATACAGTATTCTCCTGCCAGCTATTGAAAAATCCTATTTAGTGTTGAGTTAGTACAGTTTATCTAAAGGCATCCATTTGTCTGGTCCAAAAAACACAAGCAATTAAAAACACAAGCAAAGCAGAAACCAGGATGGAGAACCAGTGGTCTTATCCAAACTGAAAAAGGGAAGTGTCTTTGCCTCACATGCTCTCATTGAACGGGGCAATAGTTTTTACTTAATATTTGACTATGTCAGAGAAAATACAAAACTATTTTGGTGGCTAAACATCAGGAAAGCTGCAGGGCCTAATGGGATATACTGCTCTGCACCAGCATGTTCAACCCCCCTCTACTAACTGTACACAAGTGACCATATCACCTACCACCCGTCCATCAAACTGTTTAAAATTGTATATGACACCACCTTGGAGGGCTTCATCACCAATAATGGCAAGTCTACATACAAGAGAGAGGTAGACCACCTCACATCATGGTGTGGTGGCAACAATCTGGATCTGAAAAGACTAAAAATGGCATAAATGAGGATTGACATCTGCAGGAACCCACCTGCTCATCGACACCTGGAGATCAAGGGCTCAACTGTGAATTTTGCTGAGTCACTGAAGGTCCGAGGGTCCACCATCACCAACACAAATGAATGGGACAGGAACATCTCCTGCTTAAAGCCCAACAAAGGATGTTCCTCCTGCAGCAACTGAAGAAGCTCAGTGGTTCACAACCAATCCTGGTCCAATTTTACACATCAGTAATCAAAAGTGTCCTCACAGTCTAGTTCCCATGTCTTCCTACTCCAAGGACAAGCTCCAGAATGTTATCTGCACTGTTGAGTGGGTTATTTGTTGTCAGCTTCCCTCCATGAAGGAGTGGCATGATGCCAGGATGAGGGAAGAGGGCAGGAAAGATTGCCTCCAACCCTGCACACCCAGACAACCATCCATTCCTAAACATTTCCTCTGGGAGACAATACTGGTCCATCATGACGAAAACCAGATAAAAACACTATAAACTATAAACCCACTAGTGGTAATGACTATTACCATCCTATTTATTGTTACCTAATCATTGTTTGTATAGCGATGTCTTGTACTACTCACAATGAAAACAGGTCTTTGCACAATATGCCAGTTTTAATCTCAGGAATTATGTCCATCCTTTATGGTGTTCAGAATTTATTTAATACATTTCATCCTGTTCATCCAGTATAATTACCTCATTGTACACTGCTACTATGCAGTGCTACAAATGTGATAGGCTTGATGGGCTCAGAGGTCTGTCTTGTTAGCAGCTTCACAGGCCAATTCACACAGTTTAGCTATGGTACTGGATGTGGAGAGGAAAGTCCATAGATGCAGAGGTGGGAAGTTGTGTTCTGGTATTATTCTGTTCTGCTGTGGCAGCATGCTTGATAGCAACTTCAGATGCCAACTCACACTGTGCAAGCTGTGGAAACCTCTTTTATATCCAAAGTTGTGGTGGCAAGATGATCCATGAAAGCAATGGAGTCTGGGCCTGCTTCGACAGCTTGTTTACAGGCAACCTCAGAGACAAGCTCTCCAGCTTTAGAAGAAGTGGAATCCTCTTGTTGCTGTCAAGTTGTTCTAGGTGGCAAGATGATCCACAGGAGCAGACCTGAGAAGTTGCGCAATGGCTTCCTGAATTGCTGTGGCAGACTTCTTAGCAGCAACCTCTGAGGCCGCATTACTGAAATAAATTCTGGAGGCCGCTCATTTAATATCACAGATGCTGCGACAATAGGTCCCAGATGAGAAACACTGGGTAATCGTGGTTCCTTGGCCTGTTTAAAATCAACCTCTGATGCCAGCTCACAAAGTGTTACGGTGGTGGTGAGGGCATCCATAAAGGCAGATGTGAGAAGTTGTTCAGATGTATCTTGTTGGTTTCGGCAGTCTGCTTAATGGTGAGAGGATGTGAAGAGGGTGGCTGCTTAATGGCAACTTTGGCTGAGGCTGTCATAGCTTGCTTGGCTGCAGCCTCTAAAGTCTTCTCACTTACAACAGCTCCAAAAAATGTGCAGTCTTCCTTCACAAGCACAGATGTGGTAGCAGTGGGATTTGAGGCGGGTGGTTGGTCAATGACTAAATGTGCTTGGTGTCAACCTCTAAGGCTGGCTCAATCACATGAGCCTTGCATGGTTAAGACACATCAATCTCAACCACAGATGAAGTGACAAGAGGATCAGAGATAGGATATTTCACAGTTGCTTCAGCCTAATTTCATCGCTGCATCCTTTTCCTTTTTCAATTTTCTTTTGGCAGTCCTTCTGGACTTTCTGTCCAAGTTGTTTTTTCTATGCACAAGAAAGCACAGTTTAACCTAGCATACTGGCTTTAAACATCTGAAGAGGATCAGAATAAAATAAATCCCATTGTGTATAACTTTGACTTTTGACTTGAGTTGGGAACACTGACCTTGCATCTGTACTAGCCACAAGTATTAGCTACAGGTTCTCTGTTTTCCCACTCATCTTGACCAATAAATCAACCAAGTCTTATTTTTGTTCAAAAAGCTTTTATTTAATCATGTCTGGATTATAATCAAAATTAACTGTATTTGGGAAATGCATGTACACATTACTGTATTGATGTCATGAATTTCATTTAATTGCTGTAATTGTTTTCCAATTCAATTCATCCATGGCACCCCTGGACTCGAGGGTCCCTGGTCATATGCCCAGTTCGATCCAGGGTAGTATATATGGTTACCGAACAGTAATTAGTCATCTTCTTCTGAAGTTCAAGCAATATTTCCCTTAGTCTCAAAAAACATTTCTTGGTTCATTGTTGAGCAGAACACAATGTTTAAAACGCTCATAAGACGCCATATGGACAAGTGGTACACTAGTTTTGTCTAGTTTTTATTCTAGTTTTATATGATTACCATTTCAAGTAGGTGGATGGCTTGTGACAGTTTCTTGTCAGCCATTCCACTGCACCTACATGTGAAAATGAAAATGTGTTCCAGAGAGCATATACAACCTCAAAATTACGAACATCACTTATCAAGACAAAGACATCTTTCTGTCCTGAGACATCTTTTTTGACTCTTGGATTTTTCGATGAGATCGGAGGCCACCCTTAAAGTAGTCGTAACCTCAGTGAAGGCAATGCCATGTTTTTCACTAAAATGAATGTTGTTACCTCTATCCTGAAGCAAGGTTTACTATCACTGAACTCTGCAGTCTAAGGAGTCACTGAAGCAATCAGTGTATAATGTTAAAAGTTATACTTATTTTGTATTAGAAAGTTTTAATAGTTTACCAGTCATTTGAATATATGGAATGTTAAAACATTGTCATAAATTCAATATTTGTTCCAAGTTGAGTAAACCTAAAAGTATTTTTTTAATTGTATTTTTAACAAAGGTTTCAATTCTGAATAATGCACACAAGAAACAGTGACTGTAGCATGACTTCAGGTCATTGGGGTCATAAAGCTGACTAGCTACTTCTGGGTAAAAATGCAATTGACTTCACACAGCCATCTCCAAGTGTAACAAATATCCTTTGTGAGAAAATTGCCCTTATGACAAGGAGATGTGAATGGACGCAGAGTGAGAGGGCCATTCTTCAGTGTTAATCATGTGGGTTTCTCACCCTGTCTGATAGTCGGGGGGGGCTTGACATCCACATTCATTCTACACACCGCCAGTGGTCAAACTCTTCTTTCACAGATGCAGATGGATGTAATTCCCCACCCATGTGCGCAGAATACACTCAAAAAGGGAGGGAGCATAGGGATGAGCTGAGAGAGCTGCCATTACTGGATATTTTAGGAGTAATGGGGTATGTCATGGATTAAGATAACACAGTGAGTTTGCCTGATATTATTACTTTGATATAAGAACATAGAACAACCATATAATAATATTTCTGTCATTTTCCAAGTGTGCTAGGAGGATAAAAGAAAAGAATAATCTTTTTATTCTTTGACTTCCAAGTTTACTTCAGTTTAAAGTGCATTTTCTAATGCACACTTTGATTTACTTTTGTTCTTTTCAGCAGCTGGTGGGGAGAAGGGCCTCAACAGGGCCAACACATCTTAAGAAAACCTCTGGCTGAAGGTTTATTAAAAATACAATATACCTTAAAATATACCTTATAGTTTCTCTCATTGTGGTAGCATCTAGAGAGTGAAATGATAGCAAAATTCAGCTATTCTTAATTTTGCTGGGGATCTGCTGGAACCCCTTCAAGGACCCCTGGTGTTCCATGGACACCACTTTGTGAACCACTGGTGTAGATAATAAAAAACTCCCTCACTGGAGGATAAGGCAAAGTCATATATGTAAGGATGAAATTAGTTGACAAGGTAGGAGGGAGAAAATCTGGTAGTGCTGTATTGTTCCCACTATTGTATCAGTTGAGGTGCTTCTGTAGTAAAGGAATTTTCCATTGTGGAATCAATGTAGTAAAAGTATGACTACTTAGATAAATAAAAGGACTTTGGAGTGGCCCGATACCCCACAAGAAGCCAATCTACTGATGCCAGTATGAGAGAGCTCTGACCAAGGCGGAGAAGTTTGGACAACTCATCCTGAAAAGGCAGGAAGCTTCTTAAATAGCTACTGTGTGTTGTGGAGATGTGAGACGGACACTTGGTCAATGTTTTTGATATGGGTGTCCCATGACAGATTTTCTTTTGACCAATGACTGGAAGTTCAGTTTAGTCTGCATTGAATAAAAGGAAGTAATTCACCTTCAAGCTTTAATGTCATGGCTGTAAGCCTCAAAAACAGACATTGAAGGTCCGCAGCAATTTTGTTTTCCTGATAATGAGAGTTGTGTATCATCTGCATAGCAGATTACTGACATTACATCCCCTTACTCATTTTAGTTTTAAAATCATCTGGGAAACATTCTTTCAAATTCTCAAACAGTGTCATTGTGGTAGAAAAAGCATCATATTATCTATTTACATGGTAAACCTCATGTTGAGGTGACAGTAGAATCACATTCTCATTTACACTATAAACAATGCTTAAATTCCATAAACATTTCAATTGTACATCTTTTCTGCATACTGCCAGTGAATATCCTGGGTGTATGCTTAATATAAGCAGATTAATAAAGATACTTGTTTCTGCTATATTGAGTAAAAGCATGGGATGAACTTAAAGGATAAATCAACCAAAATAAAAGAAAAAGATATTCATTTTGTTGTTTGTTGAGTCAGAAAATACATACCTTTTATGCCTATTTGTGCATATTGAAGCAACTTCCATAAGGGGTTTTAAGAAATCAGAAGCCTCTACTTTTCATTAGTTCCAAACAGATCATGGTAAAGTGAATCTTGGATTGCAAAGATATCATATATCATTTTGCTTTGCTTTTCTCGATAGATCAATTTTGGATTGATTTTTCCTTCAAGTGATAGCAGATCAAATTGTACATTCCCAGGACAAGAGGACAAACATTTCATTGCCATCTCTGTCCCATTACAGACTTAAAACCCCTATCAGTCACTTCCATCAAAGGGAAGGAGGAGTTACAGGTGTCCAGGCTGAAGGTAGCCTCCCGTGTGGAGAGGTGTCGTACTGCGTAGTGTCATGCACCTCTGTGGCTGTGGTGCCGTCATACATTGGAGAGCCAGAAGAGGGCACTGTGACTGAGTGGGAGAGGCTGGGGTAATGGCTGCTGGACCCTCGAAGGAACTGGGAGCTCAAGCTGTTGGTCATCCCCCCAGTCTGGGACACTGGGGTCAGGGGCGAGTTACTCACAGACCACAGGCTAGGATATTGACTGTACAGAGGAACAGACAGAAACCTTCTTATTGATCTCCACATGGGATGTTTGAGAATTTACAGATAAGAGGCACTACTCTTTCTCAAAGTAAAAAAAAAAAAAAAAAAGATACATTTTATTTAACGTCATATTTTAATCTTGTTGAATAACCAAGATATTTTTATTGAGTTACTTTATATTAGATAGAGAATCATTAATGCATTTAATAAATCTGAGCCAACATTTACATAAAGTGCCATGAAAAAGAGAGAGGGGTGAAGATGAAGAGCTTGATTAAGAAAGTAGGAGGAACATTAAGAGGAAAGCCACAAACCTGGAGTTGGTAGCAGACGTGGTACTGTGGGCCATGGGCATCATGCCAGAGTGGGACGGCATCTGCAGACTGGACCAGTTATCATGGCTTGAGAGCATAGATAGACAGGCCGAGGAGTTATCGGAGTAACCCGCTACAACACAAACAGAAGGGTTTAGGAAACATGAGAGTCACTCTTGGTTCCAAGTATATTTGTGAGAAATGAAATAAATATGATGAAATATCACTATTCCATAGGATGTTGTAGCCCGCTCTTTTCACTGTATGAGTCAGGGTTGTATTTGTTGGACGTAGCAGTATTACTACACAGTGATAGCTGAAGGTGTGTGAATATTGCTGTCCATACATTCCTTGTCTGAAGCCCAACTGTTTACAGCTCTGAGGGTCCACTCACACAAAGGCCAGAGGAATGCAAAACATTCCCCGGTCAGCCACATTTGTTTGACTTTCTGGTTAATAGCCAGGGAGGCAGGGATGTAATTCCTGGATGCATGAAGGTGAGGGTGGAGGACACTCACTGGGGGAGCTGGTCCGATGGGTGTACGGGCTGCTGGTGTAAGGAGCAGAGCGATGGTTCCTCAGGGTGGAGTAGCGCTCACAGCCATGGGAGGAAGAGAGGGAGAGGGGGCTCCCAAACTGGCTGTGAGGATTAGCAGGGGGGCAGAGTGAGCCTGTGCCTGGAATAAACCAGCCACTTACTGGTTCCATAGGAGACAGAAGAAAAATGATGGCACCATATGAGTACAGTTGCTCATCAAGTGTGTTAAATGAGGTAAATGAATAAATGAAAAAATAACCCAGTTAAGCACTTACATTGAGAGTAAGTTGATTGTTGGTTTTCACTGGCATCTTCTATTATGTCTTTGTGATCACTTCTGCAGGAGAAAAAAAGACAAATTATGGTGCCATATAAAATATTTTTGGATCGAAACTTTACACAGCTTGGAGACATCAATAAAAATTGTTGTGAAGTAAAACTTTGTGGTCTTACCTCTCTTTTGCATCTAGGAAGGCCTTGGCAAAAGGGTTATATTTGATTTTAAGAGCAGTTATCTAAAATAAGAACAAACAAGAGAGAAAAAAATCACTGATAACGGAATGCCATCAGTCAAAACAGAATCACAAACACAAGTGTGCGTAAGCGCTGTGCGTAAATTACGCTCACATTTTACGCACGCGAAAAAATGGTGTCGCATCTAGACTCATTAATTGGCAGTTAATGTTGGAGTGAAAAATATAGTTTCCACTAACCTCTTCGTTCTGGTACGCAGTTACTGCAATGAATTGTGTCTCTGGGAAAGAGTGGCTAGTAATCATCCTCCGCGGCCCTCCAACGCGCACTATGTGGATACGGGGCTCGTACTTGTGTAAGGAATTTAACATGATCTGAAATGCAAGACAACATCAAGTAGAAAATGGTCATTTCCCATAATGGATACAACCCACCTGCATTTTAGTTTAAAATAAAATTATGGGATTGAAAAGACTACATGTTTCCTGTTTCAAGAAAGCCAGGCTGTTTAATGTCAAATACCCTCTCCTCCTTACCTGGCCTCCTCCGTTGAGTTTATTGGTGAGTTTCACTTTACTAAATGATACGGGCGCTTTCATCCAATGCGCGCCGAAGTTTGGGGAGTCGGGATGGATGTACACACAGCTCGGAGTTTGAGGTTCGGGCTTTCCTCCGGGGACCCACTCCCCGTTCACGTATTTCCATCTGTGGTTGTCCGCAGACACGAAATCCAGTAAAAAAGAGTACATGGCATTCGGGTCCAATCCCGATACGTTCACTTTCAGCACGGGAAACATGCGCCTTGATGAAAAGAATGACAGAAAAAAATTAATCAGTTGTGCCTTTTTTGTATTTATTTAATTAAATGAATCTCATCTCATCACATATCTATCTATCCATCTATCTATCTATCTATCTACGTCTATAGGCCTACCTGCCATTCTTCGTAACTATCATTTCATTAGTGAGTTCCTTAAATTTTTGCCAAAGCTCGTTCTCATCCAAGGCGACTTTCAGCTCCCTCTCCGTTGGGTCGCCCTTCTCGCTGCCCGCCTGCAGCTCGCTCTCCACCGCGCTGAGGAGATGGTCGACCCGGTATTGACCGGTCTTCCCTGGACACTCGCTGACGCCGGTGGCCATCCTGTCCCACAGCTCCAGGGCTGAGTAGTTGTAATCACAGGGCGCTCCACAAAAGCTTTCCTCTTCTAATGTTTTCCAAATCTACTACGGTAGCTCCAACGGGACGTCTTGAAGGACATGCTCCAGCAACAGTTTCTAAATATATAGGCTGAAGTTGCGCTCCATCTCCGGATAGTTGCTTGGAGGAGAGATGGTTGGCTCATCTCGTCTTTGATGTTTGCAGGCTTGTCGTCCATTGGCTGAACGCAGCCATATCATTGAGGTCCACAGGATGACAACATTTTGAATAAAGCCGTTTAACCTACTTTATTACATCAATCTGTAAATATTGACACTTACATCAAAGCCACACCTGCAGAACCCAAACAACCATAGGCCTATCAAGGAAGGTCTTCAGTCTACCGCTGTTTCAACTTCATTCGGTCCTATGCAAGAAAGCTCGTGGATTTTGCTGCAGATTTATTGTCGATTTCTTACTAGTTACGCACAGAGTTCCCTTGCTTAATTTGCAGGATGAGTGTGTGGAAATGTATTTCGCTCTTGCATCCGCATGTAGCTATACGATTTTAGTTCTGATATTAGTTTAGTTACACGCCAATTAGAGGCAAAGGCAAAAGGCAAAACAAAAACTTTCTTCCCCTATAACAGCGAAAAAAAAAACCTTTGTCATTTCGACACTCCGAGAGCTCATTTCAAACAGAATTAGTAATGACACACAAATATCAATTTACAGTGAAAAATATACTTTAATCTTAATATTTCATTTATTATGCAAGTGCAACAACAATATCCTAAATTATTTTATGTAAAGAACTTTGTAACCTTGTTTTGAAAAGTGGTATACAAGTTTATTATTATTATTATTATTTTTAAATTAGATCTATTACTGAAGAGACAAACTGCAGGCTACAAATGTGGTAAAACATGTAGCCACATTATCAGATATCAAGTCCTACTAATACAGTTCAAATAGCTTCACCCAGGAAAGTATGTATGCATAATATTGATGTTGACAGTGTTTTATTGTTAGAAGGAGGACTGAGTTTTATTTCAGAAATACATAGTATAAGTCTTTTCTACTGTTTGTATAATTAACAATGACAGCATTTTCCTGTCATGTTTCCTGCTGGATACAAATCCTAAAAGAACTATTAATAATTATAAAACAGAAGTAAACCAGTGTGACATTGACTATTACACAAAACTCAATGATGAAATGCAGAACAAACAGAGGAAAAAGGTGATTAGACATAAAATGATCCACAAATTGTAAGGACATGCTACATGCGGTGCCATCTTCAGTAGTCTGTGTCTTCTGTATAGTTACTCCATAGCTTGAATCCATGGTCAAGTATCTAAACCAAGGACAGAAAAGATCATTTTGAACATAGTTCTTGGATATTTAAGAAAACTGTAATCGCATGTGAGAAAACTTTTACCTGCACAGGCTTTTGTTGACACACATCTTCCATGGATAAGGGGTCTGGTGTTTTGCGGCAGCACACTGATGTGTTCCATAGTATAGTCTCAAGACACTGGTGGCTGCCCAAAACACACACACACACACACACACACACTTTGGCTTCCCACAAATAAAGAAAGATTAGGGCTTTGAATGGTTGTGTTGGTGGACTGGTACCTTGCAGAGATCATCCTGCTGATGGACTGAGGCTGGTCGTTCTGGCCACTCCTTGACTGTTTCAGAGGGTGCAGAGACTGATCGACTTGGCTTGTCTTCCCTTGTTTGGAGTCAATGAGTGGAAACACACAGGGCACCTATGGGAGAAGAAATGAAAGGCCCAAAGACAAATATGTTTATAAAACAAATGAACAGACTTACATTCACTGTATTGTAGTACTGTAGTATCATGCTCACAAATGACTCTATGCTCAGATATGCTGGCGATTCTACTCGGTGTGAAAGCCATCTTTTCCTAAATAACAGTTGCCATGGTGGCGTCCAAAAAAAACAAACGTGAAAGGCAGATACTGTATGACAGCTACGTGTAACCTTCCATGGAGCGCTCTGGTGTTGTGTTGTGTTGTGGCTGGTTTGTGTTACTAACCAAATCTGGGACGCTTCGCTCCTCTTGCCAGCACAGTGAGTCTCTCTCTCTGTCCAGCAGTCTGGACCAGAGTTCACAGCAAGCAGAGAAAAACAAACCCCACTCGGTTTAAAGAGCAGTTGAAAGAGCTCCTCATTACACTTCTGATCTTCTGCTTCCTCACTCATTTTGAATGTTACTAAAAACCAAGAAACAAACTGGAAATAAGGTGAATGATGCATGTCTATCGGGAGTAACAGCTCCCTATGTTCCCTCTTTGGGCAACTCTGATGGGTAGATATGCTCAAGGAGTTGCTGCCTCACATGGGATCTTGTTGACAGGAAACATTTGAATGAATTTTTGATTTTTTAATATAAATTTGGTCTTAGTTTTTTGTTTTCTGCATTAATGCGTCAGTAGAAAAGAGCAAATGTGAGATTTCCAACATTCATTTTCCCAAAAATTACATGTTTTTGGGAAATCTTTGCTTTATGGGATTTTTCACAGTACTGTACACCAACCAAAAAAATCACTTAGTGCATCACCTACTTTTTGCAATATTTGTCTGACTGTTAACTAAAGTACCAACCTTTTGGAGAAAGCCATGTTGGTTAAGGAGATATCATGCATTTGCCTCAGCCGTCTCAGGTAAATCTCAGCTTTCCTGCTCTTCTCGGGAATCTCGGGAATAATCTGTTTTGAGAGACAATAGGAAAGATGAGCAATTCCCTCTGCTGTGTTTCTACACACTGTCTAAAAGAGATGACTCATTGGCTGACCTACCAATTGCGGCATCTTGCTCTGTACGTTCCTTAGAAAGTTGGGCTGCAGGGTCACAAATGTGGGGACTTTCATCTGTGGGTGGCACATATTACAAGCATTCATCATTTACCTCTTCATAAATAATTTTACAATTTAAAAAGACACGTCCTCTTGGTTGTATATGAGTGGTAACCATGGTGTAAGCGAGAGAGGTGTCATAGTGAGCGTCATTTCCCACAGTGCCAGTGTCCCATTCGGCGCCTCTCTCCTCCTCTCACACCCCACTCAGTGCTAACTGTCACACTGGGCCACTTCCTGATGTGGGGCATCCTGGGACTGCAGCATTGTGAATTAATGCCATTGATCTACATGGTGCTTTTATCCCAGGAGGTCCCCCATTCACCCACCCTCAAAGGATAGCAATAATCCAGGTACAACTCAGAGAAGCCTCATCACTTTTCTGTATTTGAGCTGCTATGTATTTATTTAGAGCTGATATTTGTGCTGTGTTGTGTTTATCACATAATACATTTATATTTCGATCTCTCACCTGTTTGTGCTATACACAAACAGCTAAGAGTCATATGGTGTAGCAGGACGGTGGCTGGGAGGCTGCATGTTCCCACATATCCATAGGAGCCCTCTAAACACACACAGCCTGCAGCCTCCCCATAGAGACTGAGAGGATGTCAACCCAGGGGTGACGGCTCCTTTCCAGCAGCGGCGGATCTGAGATGTTCTCCTCCTGCCCTGTGAGCTGTCAGCGTGGAGCTGGGTGAGTAATGCTCCTGCCTGCTGGCTCTGACCAGTCTTGTCTGACCACTGTTTGCCTTCCCCTGCTCTCCCTCCAGCCAGGCTCAGCCTCTGTTTGCCCAGGCCCATTTTGACACAGAGGTGAGAGAAGAATGAGTCCCGCATGCTTGTCCATATATGCAGCACCTGAGCATAGCCTTCTTTCCATTCCTCTTGCTCTTCTACAAGCCCCTCTCTTGAATTATCTCCGATACAACTGTAAGGCTGTCAATTATCCAATCTATGCCCGTATCACCACTTACCATCCCAGTCTACTTCCACCTCCATTATGTCCATGCTTCCATTATTTAATCAGTCAACTTTATCAAGACGATGATATTTGTCCTTAAGAAACTATTGATAAATGATTATATTGAGAGCTGATGGACTCTGTGGTCAATATGCACTGGAGAGATGTTATAGAGTGCCTGTATATAAAGTTATTTCACGCGCAGACAGAGAGAGACAGGGAATATGTATTATTTCAAGTCCACAGATTGGTATGTGGCTGCTGAGAGTGTATTCTTTCTGTCAGGGTTTTATGTGTGTTGATTTGGGGAGAGGGTCGGGCGATAACTGCTCCAGGTGTGTTTGCCCTGTTAAGAGGGATTACTGCCCCTGTGGTTTTGACACTAACCTTGGGAAACATTTGCTCCGTTTCTTCCTGCTCCTGGCTGCCACGGAGGAGCAGGCCTGCCGAACTCTCCCCTGAAGCAGACCCTCGCTTTAAAACGCTGCTCTGTGAGGGAGGCCTAAGAACACACACACACACATACTTCGAAATGGATCCATTTTGCAGCTGAAAGAATCAAACACCCTCTACAGCTTTACATAGTGACCCAAAGAATGTTTATAATAAGTACTTAGAAATAGTGAGGAAAACTCCCATCTAAATGACGCTAAAACACCTTCAGTGTCATCCTGGTTCTGCCTCAACCTGTTTGCTGCTGTAATGTGTGACCCGCACACAACATGTCGGGTTGTTAATATATTCCTAATGATGTGCTACTTCTCAAGGGAAGCCATAGTGTGGCGTGGCTCACACCCGATAACACTGTGCACCCGGGTGACGACACACTTTGTCTGCTGGGTGCAAACTGGCTCCGGGGAGGACTCCTGAGCAAGGCAGCGTTTACTCACAGGACGGTGTAGCAGGTAACAGATCTATACAAACCCCACGAACTTCACAGGATGCAGGCGGAGGACGGAGGATGTGTACGCATATATAACATGATGTCGGTGTAGACGTGTGGAGAAAATGCATTTTGAAAAGCTATGATGACATACTAATTCATAAAGTGCAGTTGCACTGCTTAGCAGGATCCAAGCTGAGAGGCAGGCTTAGACCATCCCTGTCTTATGTCATTTTTCCACTTATTGAGGTCAATATATAGCAATAGACATATTATGTTCTGACCGTTCTAATTTTGCAGGCCTATCTTGCATACTTGTGAAATTCAACACGCTGAAGAGACCATGACCAGAGGGCCATAAAGATAGCAAATCACTGCTTCAACTGTCTGCTAAATCATAAGTGCTAATAATCAACACATAAATAGGCATAAAGCAAGACAGACGGGATGGACTGGTTCATGTACTAAAAGCACATAAGCAAGGTCTCTGCTGTCTCTGTATTTTGGCTTTAGCTCTAATTGCTTTTATTTTGGGTTTTTCTCATGGATGTGGGGAATGTGCTGCAGCACAGCCGAGTTGAGGGCACAGGAGGCTGTAGGCTTGGCGTGTTTGCCTGTGGAGCGGTGAGATTTCACACCGATGGAAGACTTGTCAGCACAAGCCTTCGCAAGCCTTCTTACCAAGCTCCTAATGTCCCAAGCCAAGGTGCTGGCCATGGTGGCAGGCCCTTACTAACATCATACATGCTCCTACTAAACAGAGTTCAGCCCTAATTGACAACAAGGGTGACAGTGGCCGACACCATTCTGTCATACATTCACAACACGTAAACACAAAGCTCCACCACAACACGGTGGGCGACATGAACAGGTACTGTAATTTAAAGGGGATCTGATTAAGATGCTTAAGAGATGATTGTTTTTCTAGGTGGATAACATCAACAGCAACAAAAACTATAACAAATCATTTTTTGAGGAGATGAAACTCACACCTTAACAATTAAGGGAAATAAAGAAAAGAGGAAGAGAGTTTTCTTATGTGATATCTTGGTCCATTTTATAAAGTACACAAGTGCAGTCAATACCTGGTCATCTCCACATACATGGTCTAAATTGGTTCCTCTAAAGCATATGTACCTCAATTATTTTTGATAGCATGGGTAATACATGTATACCTACTGACAGTAGAACCACAATAAAACTTAAAGTCTAACAGGCTCTCAGATTATCTCTGTCGGTTTTGGTAAACACAGCACTGTTTGAGTGGAAGCTCATAAAGCTTTAAAATTGAAGAAACTCTCCAAACACTTCAACATCTGCTCGCAAGCCTGGCATGAAGTGACACCACTGGCCCAATTGCTGTGTCTCTTTTGTAGCAGACATAATTAAGACATTTTCCCCTGGATGATGTTTGTAGGAGTCAGAGCGGCAGTGAGGAGAGGTGAGCCTCCGTAACAGAGGGGTCAGATGGTGTTTGATCATCTCACTTCCACGTGAGCAATCAGCTCTCTACTCCGGGAGGGTCCACGCTAAACAAGCCTCAGTGGGGTCTGTGTTTGTTCTTGAAGGGCAGCGCAAACACAGATCCAGGGTGCTCAGGCTTAACCAGCCTACTACTAACACCCTTCCAGCCCACCACTGACCTGGACTGCGTCACGGTGGGGTGACAGCTCCGCTAATACCCCACGCAATGGTAAAGCGTATGTGGGTCAGACCACAGAAACATCGTCTTTGTGAGAGCTTTGTGGCTAAAACCTATTAAGTCACAAGGAAACGACATTTTGATGGTGTCTTGCTTCCATCATTCAATGTATGTCCAGTTGAAACAGGATGTTGGGGACATAACGTGGGGAGGAAATGTTCAGAAATGGACAGGTTGGACCATAACAAACATGGATGGGCATAATCTTGAGCTGCCACAAATTGCAGGTTCTTCAAAAAGAATAGATTAACACCCAAAAATGCACCGCCGTACCATTTTGCCACAAGTTGAAAGTTTCAAAAATCTGTGCTGGTATTATTGGCTGGATTATGTATGTATGCCTACTGTTACACCATGAAGCAACGACTTAAAATACCATTTTTTTTTTCAGCAAGTAAAAGTAATATGATTTTGAGAATACTAGAAAATACAATTTTTTTTAATTCTTTGGGGCATTTATTTTGAATTCGGTATACCTTATGATATGGAGAATTAGCTTACATGAACTAGCGCAGTAGGAAAAGGTAGTTATCACTCCAGTTCAGAATAGGCCACACAACCAATAGGTATTCAATACACAAGAAAGTTAGAGAGAATCAATAGTGTGGGTGTTCACAACCTGGTGCGAGAAACTTGGTCCACATGTCCTCCATCTTCAGCACTGATGGGAAATCTTGGTGATCCACGTGTCTTCTGTTGAGTCATCAAATCTGCTGCAGATCTGCTGCCAACCACTGTTGACATCACATCACACATCTCTATATACAGGCCAAGTATCAAGATATTAAGCAATGAATGACCTATATGAAAATGTAGCTCAACTCTTCCTCCTGATATCCTGAAGACTTCTCTGCAGTTGTGATGGACCATAGTTATAGTTGATGCACCTGCAAAAGTCCTCTAAGTCTTGGTGGCGTTTCAGACATCCACGCTGAGCCAATCGGTTCTGAAGGTCCAAGATCTCAGAGAAGAGATGAATCGGCATAACCGTGTGATGACATTATGGTGGAAAACACACAATATACTGACAGCAGGGAGGAAAGTGAGGCTTTCTTTTCCATATTTGTCTTGACAGCTAACACACAACACCTACCAGATAATAGCTGGTTTTGGGGAGGGACCTCAAGTATGAGTCATTGTGCTGCAACATGGAGAAGGCCAACTTGCTTTGTTTCTGAGCAATGAGGGAGAGGGAAGGAGACAAACAGACAGTCAGTTAGGGACAGATACAGAAAGCGGTGGGAATAGGGACTTAAAGTAAGGCTCTCTTGTTTCAGGGGCTGGGAAACAGAGCACACAGAACAAATGAGAAGTAAACATGCAGCCACAGGAAGCCATTAACTGCAGCAAGGACCAATTAGGCCCCAGCGGGTGTTCTTGCCTTTGCCTGCTTTGGTCCTGCCTCACCTCCGTGTCTGTGACAGAGCCTCTCGATCTGTGCTAAGGAAACAACGGGCAGTTTCATTTTCTCAGCAATTTGAACCAAAGGATTCCTACTGGCAGGCCTGTAAAGTCCTTTATTGTGCTCTCTTTGTCTCCCCCCAAGTGCAAGTCATTAGAGAGGACAATTACCTCCTCCAGAAGAAGCTCAGCTTTTATAGGAGGGAAAGATAAGACAGGATCTCTCTCATGTCAGACCCCCTCTATCGAACTCTGCAGGTCCTCTCTGAAGCTTATTGCTCTTTTCACACCCAGTCAGAACAGAGACGACACAGTCAAAATCAAAGTCAATCACAAAGGAGCAGCGGAAGGAGAATAATACAAAAGTGCATTCTCTTTCAAGTGAGGAACTGAGGCTAGGATTACTCCATCTAACACCATTTGTTTTATTTGCAGTAAGTTCACATTTGAGTTAGACATACTTAAGTGAATTGTAGTAGGTGTTGCTACACTGCTGTTGTCACCTTCACATTCCTCAGCAATGCTACTGTCCATGTTGCTCAGGGGATATGTAAGTTGTTCATTACAGCTGTAATGAGAAGCATGCCACTTTTAAGACTCTATAGTAAAGAAGAATGAGAAGGTGTGGCAGTCAAGACAGTGGGGCTTTGATTTGCAAAGTTGTGTATTAGAGCCCAGACACGGTGGAGTTTGTGCATGTGTGTGTGTGTGCGTGTGTGTGTGTGTGTGAGTGTGAGAGAGGGAGAGAGAGAGAGAAGTAACAGTGTCATAACCTCATTGGGTGCCATTGAAGAGAGAGATCGAGATCACACATAAGTGTTGACAATGAACCGGGGGGAGGCAGTTTGAGGGAAACGTGGTTTCCATCACTCATTTTGGATAGTTGATTACTCTGCACCCACATAATAAAAACCTCACAGGGAAAGAGGCTGGAAATTCTTCGCTGTCCACAGAAACAAAAACATTTTGACATACATACATTCAATACAAACCACTCATCTTTTATTTGAGCCCACTTATGTGACTGTCAGCTGAAAGGGACCCTCCCCCTTCCTCAGTTTACATTGGCCTCTAGAAATGAACAGGCTTCTTGACTTTGATATAAACCTACCAACTGATGACTTACTAGCTTCACTCTATTTGGATAGTTTAAAAGCAAACCATATCATTTTAACATTATGGTTTGTTACCTGCTTAGTTTCATTCTGTGGCTTTGTTGTGGCTGTGTCGTGTCGCTGCTGTGACTCTGATCTTTGTGACTGGATCTTCTCTCTGAGCAGGGCAGCGTAGCGACGATGGAGAGCATCCCTGACACGGTGCATTTTCCTATAGGCCTCTAGATGGCGCTGGAGGACAGACAAAGAAATCAAAGAAACTCACTGATGGGGGGGAAAAAGCGAGAGAAACTGCGCCACTGAAGCGCAGAGGCAGGATAGTGATGGATTACAGAGATGGACATGATGCACTTACTGGTTACCAGGAGGCATTGATCATGGCTCCAAGAACAGTTCTGCACTTTTCTCTCACTTATTTTTTGTGTGGCGTGAGTGGCATACAGTCATAATTGAAAGACGTGTCTTTTATCCAGAAGCTTTGTCTTCTATATGTACCTGCTCCAGCTGAGCCTGACGCCTGGCCTTGGCCTCCTGGTCTGGGTCTCTGTCTTGTACCACCTTCCTCCTCCAGTACTGAGCCTTGTCTTCATCCTCTGCCTATCAACAGCAAAAACCCAATTTAGATACTGTAGGAGTGACACAGGCAGCTTGTCCAAAGATTAAAAAAGAATGTGTTTTTAGTAATCCCTCTCATCTGCCAAGAGCAAACAGGAATCCTCCCACGCAACAAACTGACATTGTGTTCTTGCAATGCCCAGCCAAAAAAACAACAACCCCTGCAACCTTCGTATGATATGCCCACCTCCTTTCCTACTAGGCCTTCACCTTATTCCCTTATCTTCACCAGCTCTCTTTTGGCAAAGCTATATAATCTGCCCTAAGCCTGTCAGTTGGGAACAGTGTTCTTATCTAATCCCAGTCTGGGATGATGAGGGGTTTTTTTTGGAGGACAGTTTTCAACTGTATCATGTTGGGTTTTTCTGACAAAGAGCACAAAGGAACAGGCAAGTCAACAGAGAGTAAGGAGGGAAGATATTGAGGCATATTAAAGAATGTGGGTCTAATGCAAGTGACAGCATGCATACTAAAACATGGAGCTATATGCTTCCCTCTACAACCCTCAGATGAGGGATGAAATATGCTAGAGCGTAACGGGAGCGAGCCAGGGGACTATTACTTTTTCATCTGATCTCAGTCTTAATATACCTCCTGTCTGAGGTTCTGTCCCTGGGAAATGCCTGTTGCTTCACAGGCAGCCGCTGAATGGCCACATTACTAAGGTTTATGGGCCAAGTCTGTTCGGGAAGTGTCCGCTTTGTCTATTCTCACAAAAGCTGTTGGAGACACAGAATTTATCAGTTCCGTTGCCACAGTAATACTGTTACGGCACAGCAAAGGGACCTGTGGTTCTTTGCTTTCTCTGGTGTGTGCAAGTGTTAGTGACGGGGGCGAAGGCAGCATCCATCTGCACTGCCTGCCACTATAAATCAGCGGTGGATCATGTGGCTATCCCAGTCACTCTGTTACACACTGATAAGGCTATTGGAGTGAGGAGGACAGAATCCTACAGCCATTCCCTTTAACTTAACCAAAGAGGGTATGAGAGAG
>OOFE01014827.1:34695-54085 GCA_900323365.1 Monocentris japonica | reverse complement strand
AGGATTAATCATTAATCAAGAGGCTTTGTATGGCTGCATGTCTGCCCTAGCACGCAGTCTGGTACATTGTATAGCACAAACACGTTTTGCGTTCTTAAAGGCATTATTGATACTGTGTGAGTTTGAATAGGGTAATGATTTTAATGGCTGGACTGATGGTTCTCAAATGGCACATTGATTGTTTGTTTTATAACAACACTGGCTGCCCTTGAGATAAAAGATGGGGCGGCTTCTAGCCTCCTCATAACTCATCTTGGCTAATCATTCGCTGTCCCCCTTTGTTCCTTCCTCTTAAATGCTATCCCTTACAGGTACCTCACCCTTAAACCCTGGATTACCCCAGACCCCTCCCTCCCACCTCTTATCTGTCACTACCCATCCATTTTAGCTCATAATTCCATACGTGCACTACAGTCTTCATGCCTCATTATATCTATATCAGTCTTAATGTCACTAGTATCACTCTACATTCCTGCATCTCTGTTATACTCCACGTCGCTCCATCTTAAATCTGACACCACTTCTCTAATACATCTGCCCACACTATTACACTATCCAGACTGCAGCCACTCTTCCCTTTTCCTTTGCTGACTGCACAATTCTGTATCAATGAGTATTGTGTACTATTGTGTAAATGCGGCGTGTAGTGTCAACTGTGTGTGTTCTTTGTACTTTCCAGTTTAGGGTTTATTTTCACTCGCATGATCTTACATAAGAATGAAGCAGGTGTGGCGGACACGTTTCTCTGGGAAAATGTGAAGTTACTCAGCCGCTCACTCTCAGGATGCTCCCAGCAAACTCTAGTCAAAGTGTATCACACTTTACACTGGGAAGTCGAGGGAAGGAACCAGGCAGAAAAATGGCTATCTGCATTCAAAGTTTTGAAAACATCCCAATGAAAGTGGATATTATTTGATATTTATTCAAGCAGAGAATGATATAAAACAAAGTGGGTCCGTTTACATGCATTCAGAGTAATCAGATTAAAGTTCAATTAAAGTATTTATACAGTTCAAAGTAAAGCGATTTCACCCAACAACCCGGGTTTACATGGATATATTTGAGTATAGTTCAGTCAGAGAAGGATGTTACATATCGAGAGCCATTTTGATATCAGGCGAGAAATGTCAGAGCATTTTGTCCGATTTTTTTCTTTGTTGTTTGTTTGTTAATGTGCTTACAGAACACCTTGAGGTGTTCTGTAATTGTTAAGTTTTAGCTGAAAGCATTTGCTCCAAAAATGGCTTTTGCTACCACAACTCACCAGGTTCAAACATATACACCGCCACTGCATCCGCATCAAATTCCTTTGAGACATGCACACATTTAAAAATGCTGAATGAAATCAGATAAAGGTGTTACCATCCATTCAAATTGAAAGATTGAGCAGAAATATAAGTGTCAAACTAAGATAATCAAACTAAGGCATTAATGTGACAACTGTTATAGTCGAGTATTTACTTAATCAGGTTAATATCAGATTATTAATGTATGTGTAAATGTACCCAGCAGTGCTGTTGTTGACAACTGATCTACTAATCAAACAGGAGTGATAGAGGAGGTTTCCATCGCAGCAGTTTTACTCGTTCACTTCATTTCATGACATCCTTGGGTCTTTATTTCATTCAAAGACTATTTCACTGAAATGACATATCATCATTTCATAGACTTATATGTTTAACATCAGTGTTTATACATCCAATTGTGCCACATATGTTATATTTTATGTTACATCTTCCACTCATATCATAACATACAGTACTTTTGCACTTATGTACTGTATTTATTTCTTCATGCTTTCAGAAACAGAGATATAATATGAAACTAGAGTTTCCACAAAGTTATCCTCACATAGCCCTGTTTGTTTCAGCAATGCCACTATTGAGTTGTATCCTATATCACCACTCAGACTAAAAGCCTCTCGGGTTGGCGTAGATTTCTCTCAGGCAGTTCCAAGCAGGTCAGGGACTTAAGACCCATATATCATTGGTACATAAGAAAAAAGAACACTACCCTGATTTCCTGCTATACATATGTTGACTGTCTGTGATAGCGTAGTAAAGGCCCAAACGCACTGGACATGACTTATGACGGGGTGCATCAAATAACACTGCAGACAGGAGATCTGAGGAGTCACCACAAAGGCACTGGCATTTGCACATCAGCACTGCGATGGGTAATATATTTCATTGTGACATAAATTCTATTGCCTGGTATATAGTCTACTCACAGTCTGCTTATCTGCTCATAAAACTTTGCAAACTTGACGAGCTGCCAATGGGTGCTAATTAACCAAATCTAAAACCGGCCTGTAATATATGACTGCGAATTAGAAATTTATCAAAAATATGCATCGTAACATGGACATACCTATCTAGATAATTAAAAAGTTGAGAATATTGCCTTCTGGAAAAACTGCACTATCTTACCCATTTGTTTTGCTCCGTGGCTCCAGAAACCACAAAAGCAGATGCGTCAAGGCAGTTTGACGCTCCACTAGAGTGTGCGTTTGATCATTGAAAATAACTGGTGCATTTGAAAACACATGCGTCTGACACTTCCAGATTGTTTCTGGCTTAATTGTTCCAGAAGAGAGAAATTACCTATGTGTCTTTTGATATGTCTTTTGGTATATCAAACCATCATCTTAACATCCATCATTTTACATTTTGTGTTTTCATCATCTTTGTGCTCGTTGTTTTTGTACAGTGGGAATAGAGTTATTGCTGGAAAAGTCATATGTTGTATGTGTCTATTCAAGTAATTACACCATCTGTGTAACATTGCTTGCATATGCTCTGATATTTCAAGCAATCACTCGAATTAAAATTAGCGTAATTAGTGTTAATGCATTTTAACTTGCTCTGGCCTAAAAAAAATCCTACTTTTGAGAGGTCAGAGCAGGTTTCATCTGTAGCTACCAAGATATCTTCACAAAATATCAGCATGTTAGAGCTTTGACACAGGGGATTACAGGATGAGCAGCAACTTGACATTCAGCAAACCACTTAACCACGGATGTCACTCCTGTTGCCTGCACCTGGCTCTCTTTTAGCTACAGCATTTGCTCTTTCACTGTGCCCTGCCATTGCTCTCCACTTCTCCTTATCTTCATCACAATCCTCTGCACCTTCCTCCTTTCAACCTCACACTTTGCTTTTCTCCTCTGCCCTCACAACTCTACATTTTTTCCCGCTTCCTCTCTAATCAAAAATCCTCCTCAGTTTTCCTGTGTTTAGAAACCACAATAAGGTGTCCCTAGTGATGTCTGGGCCATTCTGGTGTATGAGCCATGCCTCCAGGCATGCGCACTTCAAAATGTTTAACACCAGGGCAAAATACAAGCATGTAATTCATGATAAGCTGCAACTTATTTGGCTTTGAAACCAACTACACCTCCCCTACATTGCTGTTTTGATGTGTGCTTCACCCTTTTGTTTCCATTTCTTGGCAATTGCCTTGGGGTGCAGTAGGTGGCACACACAGGGTTTGATGTTGTGTGTATTAGGCTTGGGTTTGAGGTAGAGATTAGCAAATATTTTTTAATGTGTCCTGTTATCTGTCAGAGTGTTACACTTTTGTCCAGAAAAAAATAGAGAATGTAATTAGTGGACTCCACACAGTTGAAGGAAAAGTTGCAGGATTTTTAAAGATAAGCAGACTGCAGTTGCCCCCAACTTAAAAGAACTTGTAATTTTACCTGATTCCAAATGAGTCAGTGTTAGCATATGGAATGTACTGTATGTATGTTTGTATATGTGTTGGTAAAGACGCGGCTAGGATATAGCTGTGCAGTATTGACAGTATTGATATATTTTTTAAATATTTTTTTTCAATACAATTTGTTAATATTGATGTTAGAAGAGAACATTGTGTGTTGCCAAAGCAATCATTCTCTCTCTCTGTGTCTCTCTGTGGTGTGTGTGTGTGTGTGTGTGTGTGTGTGTGTGCATGGTAGTGTACATGTGTGTGACAAGCACTGCAAAGGTTTGAAGAGTGGTACTGTTGGAAAATTGATTGAAAATTGATTGAAAATTGAGTTGATAAAAATTTGTTTTATTGGTGATGCTGTTTGAAAAGCAAATCTGTTGCCAATATATAAGTACCTGCATCCCTGTATGAATGGCTCCTAAATATGGTCTGATTTCATGAAGTCATAAAAATAAACACAATGTGATCTAACAAATAATACACACAGATGTGTACTTTTACATTTTTTTATTGAACATATTTTTCAAACATTAACAGCTTGGATTGGAAAAAGTATGAGAACCATAAGATTTAGTAACTGGTGGAACCTCCTTTAGCAGCAATAACCTCAACCAAACGTTTTCTGTAGTTGCTGATCAGACCTGCGCTTCAGGTCACGCCACAACATTTCAATAGTCAACCCTATTGAAATGTTGTGGTCAGGACTCTGACTTGTATGAATGTGAATTTTATTCTGTTTAAGCGATTCTGATGTAGATTTGCTTTTGTGTTTGGGGTCATTGTCATGCTGCATGACCCAACCTTCGTTAAGCTTCAGATCATGGACCGTTACCCTGTTATCCTGTAGAATTTCCCTGATACAATGATTGAAGCCATCCAGGCTTCACTGTATGCTGTTGGTATACAGTGTTTTTTCTCCTCCAAACATAGCGTTGTGCCCTTTTGCCAAAAAGTTAAATTTTTGTCTCATCTGTCCACAATTGTTCCAGTAGCTTTGTGGAACATCCAGGTTGTCTTTGGCAAACTTGAGACAGGCAGCAATGTTTTTTGTGAACCAAACTTTGTGTTTTTTTTAATTATCATTATGCTAGAGGTTCACATACTTTATTCAGCTAAGGCTGTTATTTCATTTTTTACAGTATATTTTTTTACAGTATTTTTTTCAACGAATATAAATTATTATTTCTCCCCATAACCACCTACAACATTTCATGTTGTGGGTGGTTATGTGTACCACACTCCACTCAACTTTATAGTTCTTGATGATGACAAATTTCTCACAGGTGCAACACTCTTCAGTAGAAGACTAGGTTTGAGACTATCGACCCAGAGCATGCAAGGCCTTTTAAATAACATAAACACTGCCTTAAGGCCGAGTTATACTTCTGCGTAGATGTACGTAAACGTCTACGCGTAGCTACATAGAGAAGGGTTTTATGGGTAAGCATAGCCCGCAGATGCTTGCAGAAATCTCAACAACACATTGCGCGTATCTGCAGTCGTGTGTGTCAAACAAACGCCGATTGGTTGAGCAGGGGAGTATAGCCGGTAGCGTTGGGGGTTTGGCCAAGACCCAAAACGGAAATAAAATAAAACGGAGAATAGCAATGACCGGTGCTGCGGTGCTGTTTGAGGAGCAACTCTCAGATGAGGTTTGCAAAAAATGAAAAAAGAAATTGATCCACTATAACTTAACAAGCACTTCTCTTTATTTACACTTTTACTGGGGGTGAAAATGGGTTTCCGGACCTGAATTCTTCTTCGTTTTCTGTACTGTTAGCTTTAGTAAATCCGACACTACTCTCTAGTGTACGCGTAACGTGCAAGTATGTTGGCAAACACCAATGCGGACATCATTTCTCATGACCCTAACACACATACACACATATCACAAAGAGACACAGATAATAATAACACTCAGATGTGTGTGAACATGGCCAAGCTAGCTATCGAACCACATCTACTCCTCTTAAATTAACCTAAGCTAGAGGCAAAGCAGCTGTCAGACGGCTTAGACTCCCTCAAACTATATGTACACCCCCACACACACCTACACACCCTCCAACACAGCTAGCATTTCACCTAGATCATCACTAATTAGTGCTTTGCCAGATTGTTCACACCACTCGGCTTCATTGTGAGACATTTAGCACTCACGATTACCAGGCAGAAACAATTATTTACAGTGATAAGGTACCATGAATTCACATACAGTGGCTGGGTGACCTTCACTGGCGGCGCAGACTCAAATATGAGTATGTGAGTTTCTGTGGGTCTCGGTGTGCATGTGTGTGTTTGCATCTTGGTAGTGGGAATTGTCAGATACAGGGTTTTTGGTGTGATCTACAGGTGTTAAAAGGAAAGAACAGTGGTCACTATCAGCAATATATTGATTTTGTGGTCTAGCAGCGACAGAGTGCCTTTTGTCTAACTTCTCCTACTGCTGCTACTGCCTGCTGTTTTATGATCCCAGTCCTCTTCCCCCACTCTTTAATGACCTCTACTGCGGCTTCATTAGAGTCCCTTTAATTGATTTTATTAGATCATTCATGAACTTGTTTATCTGACTGTTTTTTTTTCATGTTGTGACTTGTAAGGGTGAATCCATGGAACAGCTAGTAAAGAAAAATCTGAAATTGAACTTGATTTGACTTGTGTGTGTAATTGGTCTTGGATCTCTTCTCTGGCCCTGCAAGGAACAGGTTTGGAGTTGTAGCTATATTTTGGGTTAACTGCCATTATAATTTAAAGTATAAAGTGGTGTTTTGTGGAAATCTCCAAATTTTCCTGGCTGGAATGAGATGAAGATAGGAATGTGATGGCACATGGAGTGACTATAGTATCTATAAATTATGGTAAATTATGGTAAAAAGCTTAGCACATTCATGAGTGCTAACAACCCAGTGGTTCTCTGCAATTATGAAGTCACCATGAAATTAACACTGTGACAAGACCTTATGACCTAAAATGATTATTTTCCCAGACAGATTAACCTGTATTGGGATATTGCTGTCCAGGGCAGATTTGCCATGAATAGATTTGACAAGAAATCAGGAGAGAGAGGGGATACAATAGTTCATTTTAGATTAACTGGAAATAAATATTTGAACATTCAAGACAAAATGCCTACAGTAGCTTTCATTATTAGTGTACAGGAAGTAAATTCAGTGTTTTTTGTTTGTGGGTAGGTAGGGTGTGATACACAGACCTTTGACGGATGGTAGAACTAAGGGAAAAAATATTCCTCGGGAAAAATAATTTCTTGGAATCTTTCCTGGAACAAAGGAAAAAATGATTCTCACAATGGCTTCATTGCCATGGCAGGGCTGAAATACATTGTCAAACTGCTTTGAG
Source organism: Monocentris japonica (assembly GCA_900323365.1). NCBI lineage: Eukaryota > Metazoa > Chordata > Actinopteri > Trachichthyiformes > Monocentridae > Monocentris > Monocentris japonica. The sequence continues at coordinate 47,020 of OOFE01014827.1, read as the reverse complement.
ACTGATGCTACAGGCCTTGCTCATCAGCTACATCAGGATGGGACTCACCTGACAGTAAAAATTGTGGTTAAAAGCTTGATTGACATAAAGTCAGACGAATCCATGGCTGTTTTGCTGTGCAGCCCTCCCCTTTTTTTCATGGACGTCACTGGTCTCTGCAGAACATAGCACATTGATTGCGTGACACAGATGAAGTCATTAAGGTTTGAAGGGTTGCACAAGTTAAGTAGGTTTAACTTCCTTATGCAATTGAAGGATAATGTGTGAAGAAACTGGAGAGGCAGTGAGGCAGAATTATTTTCACAAAAAAATCAGAAGTTCTGAGCTAAAATTAACTTGAGACTTGATTTTGACGAGTTTAGTTTGAAAGCAAATACTACATGACCAATGATGCTAATTAGCAAGAATAGGCCTAATTTTTTTTGACAGTGTCCCACTTAAAAATAGAAGATTTGCTCAATACTGGACTGTCAAATCCTACGCCAACAAAATAATTCTTATAAATAATTTAATTATATTTCAGCTGTGTGAGAGATGGTGAAAGTGAAGCTCAACTGGACACTCTTGGACTGCTGAAATGGCTTGCTAAGCTGCTTGTCATCCACAGATGTTGACTAGCAGAGGAGAGCAGCTTGACAGTTGAAATAGTGCATGTGGTTTTAGTACTGGAAGCTGAAACAAATAAAAAAAAAATCCTAAGGCAAGTTTTTTCCGCAGAGTTTTCACGGTTCACTTTGACCATTCATACACTTAAACATATCCATAAAACTGTCCCACTGGCAGAGAGATATACCTCCTCAAACAACTTCACCTGACAGGTCTACCCATTACAGAAAACAGTACAGAAAACCACTTACAGCAATATGGTGATTTGTGTTTCAATCCATCCTACTTTAGGTGTGAATGTGTATGTTCAAGGCCATTTCAAGTCACCGATGGTTGACAAGAACAGATGTTAGGGATGCTATGGCGCTACTACTTGCAAATCACATGTGAGAGATTGAGAGCTGAGCAATTTGTGTTTATTGTAGACTCATACTGACACGCAGCATCTGACGCCTCATTTGATTTTGTCTGTTTGGTGCAGGTACGTGCAAGCGTGTGTATGTCATCACTAATACATGCAGGGAGGTGAATAATAAGGAAGACTATCTGACAGACCCTGGATTTGATCCAAATGAGTCAGTAAAAGCCCATCCATACTACGCACTCTGGGAGCTTCATGTTAATGGTAGCTCTCAACTTGGACCAGTATGTACAAACCCATTTGCCCAGATACCCACGTACAGAGTGGATTAAAATTGAAAAGGAAATGTGAGCGGTGAGTACTGACAGCTGCTTTTGTGTAATTCATCATGCTAGCTGCAACCACAGGAACCACCATATAGCCTAGTCTCGTGCTATAGTCAGGCATTACTGTGGTGTTCACGTTCTATACCTTTTGTCTACTCTGCTCTTTCTACTACTTTTGCCTACTCTAATTTTGTTTTTTGGGGTCGGAATGCAGGGTTAAAAAAAAAAATACATATTTATGAATCAATTATTTTCAGCCCACCAGCCAGCAGTAATATGCAGGCCCTAATTATGTATAAATAGACATGTATAACAACACTTTAGGATCTCCAGTAATGAGAAGAAAGAAAGAGAGATATTGGTTACGGCTACACTTGTTTCAACATGCTTTTTGAGATTCTAAAGATGAGTCAACATCGCATCGTTTGCACACACTTGGTCTGAAAATGATTTTTCCGGTCTCCCTCTCCATCTCTTTTACGTTCCTTGTATGTGTATTGTGTGGATCACGTCAAAACTTGATTCCGACCACAATGCATGACTAACCACTTCAATAGCTGGTTTTGAAGATCCAATAGCATTGGATCAGTTTTTCAATCAGTTTTTTGTGCAACCAAACATGTCATTTAATGTGTCCTGGCGTGATCGAATGATAAAAGTTTCATTGAATGGGCAACTGTAGCTGCAGCCATTGTTAAAATGATGATTTGTCTTTGTTACAGATATGTAAGGGCTGTTTCATCTGCCAAATTGTGTTCCTTATCATCATCACACAATATCGTTTCAATAGGCATTATATTAAAGATTAAATATTTACACACCTTCCTCCTTCACTTGGTAGCCCAAATCAGGTCAACGGCAACATGTAATCTCAGACTATCACTATGTCTTTTACAACTGTGTGAAGACACGTACAGTGTATAATGCGCATTAATCTTTTTCCGAGTTGTATTTTCAGCTTGATTATGTATGCACACTGTTTGATAAGGATTCAGTGTGTCCTACCACATTTCACCATGTGTGGGGTGGAAAGATGGAGTCAGTCAGAGGGCTGTAATGAATGGAGTTTTCTTTCCAGGCAACTTGTTCTCGTTTTCCCCTTATGAAGCAGAATACCTCTCACATCACTAACTTTGAACATGCTGTAACGTGGCATGTCATCTCTCTGCTGTATTTTACTGTCATCAGTTGTGTCAGCTGGCTGGCAGTGGAGTGTAGATATTGTAGGGTTGGGGGTTGAGGGATGAGGTGGTTTTCAACTGACAGAGCCACATAAAGCCTTTATCACACCTAAACGGCTCTGTCTCCCAAAGCCAGAGTGAGATTAGCACTGCCCATTCAGCTGTAATGATGTGGAAGCAAGAACCAACTGAACTGAGTTGAGAGGGGAAGGCCAACTCAGACAGTGTGAATGTCTGAAAGGCGGTCTGAGGCAATGCGGTTTTGCGTGTTTATTCCTCAGAGTGATGTGTGAACAGGCTTTCATTTGTGTTATGTTCTCTGTGGATTGAAGTTAATTACATGACAAGTGTTGTTTTACACTTCAAAGTACTGCAATTATCTACAATATGAACATATGAACCAGGGGCCACATTACACCGTGCTCACACAGGTAATCCAAATTTGAGTAATTTGAGTTCAAATTTGAGTTAATTTGAGTTCAAATCATTGACAATAACAAATGTCTTTTTTTTTTTTCATCCATGTCATCTTCTCAAACAAGATGACAACGATAAAATTCTGGCATATTTCTCATTGAGGCAAGTTTTGTAATAAGGAAATTGACCAGATCTGCTTCAAGGCTCTTAACCTCAAATACTGTGTTATGTATGAATATAAAAAAGTATTAAGTATTAAGTATACACTACAGCTATAACCCTCTTGCATCAGTTGATGAACCTAGCATTAAATATAATACTGTATGCACTTGAATTGCTGTAGCCAAGTGTATGAACATGAAACAGATATTTTGTTCAGCAACTAACTTGACAACAAGACAGAGCTAGCAAAGCAGTTTGGTGTATAGAGACCTCCTAGCATCAGTTGGCACCAGTGAAGCAACAGGTGGTTGTCAAGCAGTTGCCAAGGTTGCCAAGAGAAAGAGGATCTAGAGGAACTATCTTGGTCAAAGTCAGCAGTGAGTAAAGCACAAATCATATTTTAGTCTAGAAAAGATGAATTAACAGCAATATTGTTTTAATATTTGGCATGAGACCATTGTATAAGCTTTTGTATGATGCATTATTTATTGATAACCACACACCTTTGTAGGGAAATAACTTCATCCTTTACATATCTTATCACTTTTAATTACTTCACAAAAAGATTTTGGTTTTATTTTGTACCAAGATACAATTGTTACAGTAAGAATGTTTCTGTGTATCCCTGTGATAGTTTCTTAATGTGCAAATTGTTCTCTTAGAAATTAATTATATAATGATAATGATAATATATAATATATTTATATTATATTCTATTATCATTCATCATCAACTAAGGTACCTTTCTAGGTCTCACATCATTATCAAATTAATTATGTAATGTTATAATGTTGGGGCGGCAGGTTGGCCTAGCGGTTAGAGAGACCAACCCGTGACCGGAGGGTCACTGGCTCGATCCCCGGCACCACCAGGGGGGTGTATTCCAGCTGTGAGCTGGTGATCCAAAAATGACTGGTGTCACGGCTACGGTGCCCACCAACACTGCCGAAGTGCCCTTGAGCAAGGCACTTAACCCCAAACCGCTCCAGGCGCGCTGTTCATTGGCTGACGCCTGCGCTCTGACCTCTGACCTGAAAAATGCATGTGTGTGGTGTAATAGGTTGTGTGTGTATATATCTAGTCAGGGGTATGCGAAAAAAGCATTTCACTGCATGTATGTGTATGTGACAAATAAAGTTCCTATTGTTCTATACTACTACTAATAATATAAATTATATTGAGAATAAAATTTATTTAATTAACCTCTCTGATTTTGTTAATATTCTGTCCTATTTTAATGTTGGGGAAGAAAGCAAGGGTCATTTTTTGAAACCTTAACCCTCTAGAATTTTCTCAACTGAACATTTTTTCCAGACAAAAACAAACTATAAAGTAAACTATAAAATCTGTGCCAGAACCTAAGGGTTCTTAGGCAGTCTGAACATGGCCCTGTTGCACCAATATAGGGAAATAAAAGAAATAAAAGAACAAATAACTTAATATAATGTTAATGTACAAGGATAACTTCTTTCAACTTTTCTGGATGGAAAAATTATCTGGACAGGGATTTTGCATTGGGTAATTCTTCATAAGTTCATTCATTTCAAATGAGAGAATCATTGCAGGTGTATTGCACTGCAATAAAGGCATTGAATGCTTGGAGTTATTCAGCTTATGCATTGATTATGCATACATAAGATAAAATGAATGTTGTTTTGCCCATTTTTTAGTAGCTCTCCATGTAGTTTTCATGATGAAAGTATTTTTCAATTATTCAAAGCTTCAACAAAAATTCACATTGCAATACTACAATTGATAACCACATCCGATCAATTTCATCTCAGTCTCAATCTCATCTCAATAAGTCTACAAGACATCGGCTCTATATAGGCGTTAAACTCTGCACATAGTTTGCAGCAACATAGATGCATTATGACCACTAACTTGACATGACATGACACATAGCATTTGCGGTCTGTGGTGGTAGACAGCATAGTCATACTTAAGATGTAAGACTACTATGTATACGTAAGACTTAAGCCTCAGGATAGGATCTCCTTACTGTTTTTTGACCTATTTTTTTTTGAGCAGACACTTCATTGTGGTGCATTTGGCTGTTGGCTAGCCTACCCATTGTATCTTCTTGTGGCTTTGCAAACACACTTACAAGTGTTAAAGGGCGCACATATTCACATACATTGGCTTTAACCTGCAACTTGTCTGTCTCCTCTAGGTGTGATTGACTTCCTGGCTGCAGCCCTGGGCCTATCAGGAGCTCCCAAGAAGAAGACGGATGAGACCACAGTCTACTTGAGGATGCTAACTATCCCACCACCTCATCATGTCATGCTAGGAAAACACAGTTTGCGCCTCTGACGTTAACCTCTTCCCTTCCACAAATCCTCTTTTTGCCTACTTTATCTCCCATAATCCTCTGAATTTGTGAGCCCTTTCTACACCCAACCGAAGCCCTAGTGATATGAATAAAAGAGCCCATATTTCGGACATGTTGTTTTTTCCTGTGAGTGCTGCAAGCCACCAAGGCTATGGTGGGAAGCGACGCAACAGTTCTCAACAGATCTCAGATCATTGTCTGGTGTGGCTCTTAGGGCTAGTCGTACACCTTGCCCTCTCCTCATGTCAACGGGTTGACCTGAAACACCCCATAGTAACCACGGGCTACGGAAAGTTACGTGGCATCAGGAAGGAGCTCAACAATGAGATCTTGGGCCCTGTAGAACAGTACTTGGGTGTGCCATATGCCACCCCACCTGTCGGTGAGCGCCGTTTCCAGCCCCCTGAAGCACCAGGTTCCTGGCAAGATATCCGTAATGCCACCCAATTTGCACCCGTTTGTCCCCAGAACGTACACGGGGTATTGCCTGAGATCATGCTGCCAGTGTGGTTCACAGACAACCTGGATGCTGCAGCGACCTATGTTCAGAACCAGAGTGAGGACTGCCTGTACCTCAACGTCTATGTGCCCACTGAAGATGGTGAGTCTAGCAGGCCAGAAAACTCTCATATTAAGTATACAAGGGGATAAAATGACCTATATTTGGAATGGGTCAGGGAAAGTTCAGGATATGAGTCAAAGGTTTGTTTCTATGAATGGATTGTCATTCATCAAGCCTACTTCTTTGTATCAATCTGAGAAGAAGACTAGGTCTTGGCACTACTGTTTCAGAGTTAGAAGTTATTACACTTTTTTTTTTACTTTTTTGTGTCAATATTTCAGTGCTCCTTAATGGAGTAGTATCATTTTGATCATTTAGTCAGCATAATATATGTAATCAGAAGAAGGAGATCGCTTGACCTGAGCCAACAGACACCTAGGAGATTGCCAAATAATAGCAGGATTTGCACTCTTGTCAGTCTCAATTACTATCTGGTGTGCAGTCATTGGGTTTTGTAGATTTACGTACTGCAGCACAGTCGCAGCATGTGACCTTTCTTGTGCCAAAACGTTTTTAATCTATTAAGCAATTAGATACACTATTACTCATTCTATGTGCTCACATTCAATTAAGTTACAATACCCTTTTATACACTTATATTAAATACTGAATTTGCTTACAGTACTTGTTCTACCAATTACCTACTGTTAGCTCACTAGCTAGCCACATGGCCACTAGCTATATTTTAGCTTGACTAATACTAATAAGTTGTTAGCCAAGGCATGATGCTTATGATGCTAATAAAAGGATCGTGTTTCTATAGAATCTACATTGACTGTTTGCTAACATTAATGCTTTTTGCATGAGCATACAAGAGAGGATAAGTCAAATTCCGTGACTGTAGAAAGTGATCTAGCATTGAAATGGGCTAATGCAGCTAGTAATTAAAAGCCAATCAAACAGTAGACCAGTGAGCTAGCAGAGTTCCAGTTCAATGTCAATTTAGAGAGGGTAGGTTATCTTTCAGACAAAGGTGAATTCTTTCAATTAAACAACAGATAACTGTCTTCAAAGGTTGCAATCATTTGTTGTCTTTTTAGTATTGGTAGCATAAAATTCTAAACCTCATTAACCATTGTGCCTAGGTTACTGGGGTTAGGCTATACTAGGAACTAATGTTGGCTTGGCAGGTGTTAGTAACAATACAGAAAATAACCTTGTTTACTGTGTAGGCCTCCTGGGGTAAAATTAGTCTATCAATGAAAACCCTTAGGCTAGGACGGGTCTAGGCAAAACTTCCACCTTTTCATGGACTATCCTGATGCATTCCTCGCATTAATGGTCCAGTGGAGAGCATTTGAGAAAAGCAGATGGGCAGGTTAAAGAATACAGGATCAAAGTCTAACATTGGAGGCAAAATATATGCTACTGATGATAGTAAGCAAGACTAATGATAAAGTGCTGAAAGGTCTATGGTTAATGGGCACACTTGAGAGTTGCCAACTCAAGCAATACATGTTTATGCATTGTTGCTGCTGCTAAAGTATAGAGTGTAACTCTGCTTTAGCCTAAATTAACCTACTATCCTCCCAACAAAGTAACACATTGCTGCATTTTAACAGTAAAGCAGTAAAGGTAAGATCACAATTTACTTGGCTAGATTCTGTCAGCATTGCAGATTATCCATTTTATTGATGAATGCTCAATGGCCCAACAAAAAGATGGAAACAGCTCAATTGTCACTGGAAAATGTGGAGTATTAATATAAATGCAGATTTTGTTAATGATGTGAGTACCAGAATATTTATGTGGGAAATGACATGAGCAAATAAATGAATAGCAAATCACAGTGTCGATGAAATATTGTATGAAATGGATTTGATGCAAACAAACCTCAAAAATTGTTTTTTGCTACTCTAGTCTTTCATCTCGTGAAAATTGGACAAGGATTCTTATACAGTGGAATTATACACCAATCAGCCATAACATTAAAACCACCTGCCTAATATTGTGTAGGTCCCCGTCGTGCCGCCAAAACAGCTCTGACCCGTCGAGGCATGGACTCCACAAGACCTCTGAAGGTGTCTTGTGGTATCTGGTACCAAGACGTTAGCAGCAGATCCTTTAAGTTCTGTAAGTTGCGAGGTGGGGCCTCCACGGATCGGACGTGTTTTTCAGATTGAGATCTGAGGAATTTGGACTCTTTGTCATGCTCCTCAAACAATTTTTGCAGTGTGGCAGAGCGCATTATCCTGCTGAAAGAGGCCACTGCCATAAAGGAATACCATTGCCATGAAGGGGTGTACTTTGTCTGCAACAATGTTTAGGTAGGTGGTACGTGTCAAAGTAACATCCACATGAATGCCAGGACCCAAGGTTTCCCAGCAGAACATTGCCCAGAGCATCACATTGCCTCCGTCGGCTTGTCTTCTGTGTGTTCTGACACCTTTCTATCATAGCCAACATTAACTTTTTCAGCAATTTGTGCTACAGTAGCTCTTCTGTGCGATCGCACCAGAGGGTCGCTCAGATCCTTACGATTGCCCATTTTTCCTGCTTCCAACACATCAACTTCAAGAACTGACTGTTCACTTGCTTCCCAATATATCCCACCCCTTGACAGGTGCCATTGTAAAGAGATAGTTGATTTTATTCGCTTCACCTGTCAGTGGGTTTAATGTTGTGGCTGATCAGTGTATGTTGACTACTGTACCAGGAGAACTTCTGAGTGCACAGATACACTCTTTCTCATACACTTTTGCATTCATGCACATACACACAAACACTTCTTCTTTCTTTCTTTCTCTCTCCTGTCACATACACAAGAAGACACATATACACACACATGCACACACACAAACACACTGGGTAATTAGCCCAGAAACTTAAGGTTTATGTAATTCCATCCATACCAAAGAGGGTTACTTATGAAATGAAGTATGAGAATGAGATGAGAAATGAGGACTACCAAGAAATTTGAGAAATTTGATTAAAAAATTCAAAATGGCAAGAGAAAATCAGGTTGTTCTTGTAATGCCAACTACCATGAATATTGAATAGAATTCATAGGATATATATGTATTGTCTATATATATGTATGTATTGAAGCGCATGGGAAGAATGTAAGTTCTATAGTTATGCTATACACTATGTCACATGTTCACCCAGAGAATGATGTAGAGCCCCCTGCTTTATTCCTAGGCAAAAAGGAGTGCAAATGAGTGAGACTGATTTCACATGAACCTTGTCTTCTTGTCAGAATCTGTCACTTAGCGTAAGGAGTCACTGCTCACACAAGGCTGATGCTGTCCCCAAGGATATGATTTGGCTTATGTGAGAGAGAAATAGAGAGACTGAGGGAGAGTGAAGTCCCCATGAAATTAAACACTGCATTGTCCATCTATAGCAGTTGTGACAATTCTCAAATTGGTCTTATGATGTCAGATGGACTTGTGATGTCACAGTCACCTGCTTTAAAAAGTCTTTAGCTCTCCCACAAATGCAGTTTTGTGTGGAAGGCTTTTACAGGGCATGCATATTCGTGATCACCTCTTTGCATCCCTGTAGTTTTACATTCAAGGCATTGAAATACTCTGTTATGTCTCACAGAAAAGGCACATAACCACCTTTCATCCTCAAGCTCAATAGCGACATTCCCCTTGCTGGCGATGAAACTGGTGATTTCCTCAAGCATCTTGAAAAATCTGTGCAGTGCTTTTCCTCATGGCAAATAAGACACACTTTACACTCGATTAAAAAGTATTTGGTCTCCCATCTCTCTTGAAATTGTCTGCCCTCAGCATCAACATTACTTTTTCAGCCTGGGTAAGATTTTTGAGCTAGAAAGCTAGCTTGCTTGCTAGGTGCCAGTGACTGATGGTCAGGCCATTTCTTGTGTGTGTATGCGCTCTGTTTGGCAACTGGGAGCTGTATTCCCACTAATGGCAGCTGCAGGTAGGTGGGCCAAAATGAATTGACCCAGAGTCATATGGAGTCAGGATCAAAAATCCAAAACATTTAAGATCTGGCTTGCAGACCTTAAATTTAATCAACAGGATGTAACATTACGCATTATCTTCCCTCTTTACCTCACGTTCCTATCTCAGGCCCAGGAACACTCTCACTGAACATGTTCTCTGCATTATTTTTTGGATAAAAAAGGCACAGCCCCCTTTTCTCTCTGCATCTGTCCACCCCTCCTGCTTACTTCTCCCTGAAACCCTTCCTGCCTCCTCTCTCTCCTCTCCTCTCTCCTCCATCTTTATGCGGATGGTGGTAGAGGGGGTCACTGATCTGAATGCAAATTAGCTCAGTGTCCTTTCCCACCAGGCCACTGTGTAGCCTGCTACGTCCTCAACTCAAATGAAATTCAAATAGCTTCTTAGAATAATGGAAACAAAACACACACCTAATGCTAGATTGAACAGTGAGTTTTACACTCTATATCTCTCTCTCTCTCACTCTCTTTCCCCTTCTTCCTTCCACTCTATGTAAGAGCCTCCTGTGTGACCATGCTGCTAGGCAAGAGCACTGTGTCACTGCATTCCTATTTCCTCCAGACACTCCTCAGCCAAGGGCCTTAGATCCTTCATTTTTATTGCTGCTAGAGCAGCCATTTACCGTCCTCTTTATTAAAAACCATATTTCAGTAGGCAGGACGGTAGAGGCAGGGATGGAGCTGGAGGCTGAGGACATAGAGGAAGATATGGAGAGGAGAGAAATGGGACTGGGAGTATTGGAAGATGATGCCTGGATGTTGGTTGGTTGAAGCTGTGTCTGACACCTTGTCAAGCAGACAGGGCACTACAGACATGACATACTGCAGCTTCATCCCGTTTACTGGACTGAGGAAATGGAGAGGGACAGGAGACAGCTTGCGCTCAGGCCACTGGCTCACTGAACCGAACAGAAATGCTGTTTACTGAGAGAAGGAGCTGCATTAGGTCAAACAGTACCGGGGCAACTGAAGCTAAATGATCCTGCGTAGGCCACTGGATTTCACTGAATAGTAGCCCATTACATCATGTGTCAGTCAGCCCACTGGCAGGTTGGAGCACATGAAAAGCATGTAATAGCAATGTTTACAAGCTACGATAGATCTAAGTATGTATATTCAAATCAAACAGATTGAAATTCTTAAAATGGTCTTTTGGTTGTTTTTAATTGAAGTTTTTTTATCCCATAAAGTGTGTCTGTTCTCTGTGTGTGCCCTACTTCCTGCATCTTTGCATGTCTGCATCGTCGTATTTCTTCAAGATTCAAGGAGGACTTCCTAAAACTTAATAAGAAATATGCGACTTTCCCCATTTCACCCAACCTCTCAAGGTTATTGCTTGAGAAATTCCCACGAGAATTTATTTCAATGCTCAATTTATTTCAATATTTATCATTTGATAACTTGATTTTTTTCACATCCCCTTTCACATTTTCTTTCCTTCCTTCTTTCTTCCCCAGACATCCAAACAACAACACATGATTATGCTGTTGCAATGCTGAGCATTTCTGAGGTTTATCAGTGTCTATGTAGAGCTGGTACTATGTAGTACTGCATCTGGGGAAAATGTTTGCTGTCATATCTATGTGACAAACATCTAAGTATTTACTGAAAAAATCTGCTGAATAAATGTTTTAACTTCTTCAAAACCATTTATTCTGACAGCTCAACAGCCAGCAAAGCCAACAGAACTTCCAGTGGCCATCTCAGATTTAGTCTTAGTCACGTAGCCACACCACAGCTTCTGTTGAAATACAATGCCCATGTAGGTCTTAAGTGGTCTATTACAAAGAGAGACAGTGTCTGTTTCAGTGATGCTGTTCCCCATGTTTAGCTTAAGCTCTTTAATAGGCATTAGAGCAGGTATGAAATTAGAGTGGTCTCCATTAAGCAGTGAGGTGTGGTTTTAGAGTGGTGCTAAGTGGTGGGGAAGTGCTGACTAGGCGGGGGACTAATGTACCTTTCTATCCATTACCGGCCTGTCTACCTGTCTGCCCTGCACTACCGGCCTAGCCCACCACAAACTACCATCTACCACTCAACCAGGAAGCCCTTACTGGAACAGGAGCTTGCACAGAGGGACCGAGAGGATGCAGCAAATCTATTCAGCATTGATCCTTTCCCATTTAAAAGGAAGATAAAACATTTTATATCAGGAAGCCACATTCATACAGAGACATGGATGGTAAATTTGCTGTAGCATCTGCCATTTAGGTAGTGCTGCTATCCCTTTGTCAATAGATGCAAAGCATTTGCAGCGCATTATAACAGAGTATATGTTGTTAGTTCACTATGCGGGCTCCACCAGAGTGTGAGAAAAAGACATGTCATTAGCACACTGGCAGAGTGATAAAACCCTTGGCAACCCAACAGAGAGAACTAGTTCAAATGGGAGACTGCATCATCTCCACATTGGAGAACAGGGAATGTGCTGTTGGCTG
>OOFE01014827.1:12459-31300 GCA_900323365.1 Monocentris japonica | reverse complement strand
CACATGCCCCCCCCCCCCACACACACACACACACACTTACACACACACACACACTTAATCCTGAGTGTCCCAGCCAGGGATGGATATATTTACAAGCTCACTGGCCTATGGCAAAGCTAGTATTTCTTTATCCAGGCTAGAAAAAAATGGTCCAGCCATAGTTGCATTGTAAGTCATTGTTTAAAAAGGTGGTATTAAAATGGCAGCTAAATTTCGCTTTTAGACTAGTGCCCAAAATTCTGTGATATGAACGTTGTCGTGAGTCTGACTGATGACAGCCTGCTGATGACATGTCACACCCTTCTGCTGGCCTGGTAATGCTGGGATAATTGAATATGTTTACATCTCCTCAGGAAATCAGTAGAGGTTCACAATACACCAGAGAAGAAAAGAAACAGAGGGTTGGTGTGTATTATTGAAAAATTCATTTTTAGAGTATCTGCTTATCTCATATGTTTTGTAATATGATCCATAAAAGATGACTGCATGTCTGTAAAGCCATATGTGTTATTTGTTGTTTGTAGTTGTCCCTTTTAGAGTGTGTCTGTGTCTGTGTGTGTGTGTATGTATGAATACGGTGTGAATCCTGTGTGAATTTGAGTGTTAATTAGCGTACCATGCTATGTATGACTTGCTTTGTAAAATGTTATTTAATTTATTTCATTAATTTATTTCATCTTTTCCATCGTTTTTATGGTATGAACCTCCCATTCTTCTCTCTCAGTTCTCTCATGCTGCCCTATTTTCATCTCCTTCCCCTCTCTCTCTCTCTCCTACCCTGGCCTTCTCTCTCTCCTCCTGTCTCTCTGTCTTTTTCTCCATCTCTGAGTGCTGAAGCTCATCAGGGTAAACAGATGCTGTGGCTGTTATTTATGTTTCCACTTGGTCTGGCTTTCATACAAATTATCCACAGGCCCTGCACAGCGCAGACGCTCAGCCTAACTGGGCTGCACTGGCAGCTCTCTCAGCCTTATCGCCACTCAGACACTCAGACCATACCACAGAGGCTGAGAGAGAGGGGGCATACAGGCTGACAGAGTGTACCATAGCAACACACTGTGGGATGGGCACAAAGACTCAGTGCCAATAACAGAAAGGGCACAGGAAATGACTGCACAATTTGCTCCACACATAGAGGGGAAGAACAGTTTGGGAATGTACCATCATAGCACAGGACAGAGGACAGTATAACAGAATAAAGTATAGATGACATACCCAATGGGGCAGACACATACATGAAATACTCGCTTCCAACTAAAGCACAATCTCCCAATAATATTCCATAATAATATTCTTCTTTGTCCTTCATATTCATTGGTTGTAGGACAGCAAGGTTAAAATGCTGCATACAATCCCTTTTCTCTGGAAGCTGCCATACTTGTACATATCTGGAACTATTTAGTTTAAAAGGAGTGAACTACCTGTTGCCTCTATGCCCTTTAGCAGCTCAAGAGCTCAGTAAGACTTGTGTGGAAGTAAAGAATTTGACCAATAAATGAATGAATGTCAAGATAGTGGAAATCATATTTTGCTTAACATGGATAAACAATATTCACACAGTGTTTTTGAGATCATAAGTTCCCAAGTTTGTTGTTTTTACATATGCATGTCTGTGTCTTTCTGCCATGCAGATATCCGTGACCGTCGCAAGAAGCCAGTGATGCTGTTCATCCATGGAGGCTCCTACATGGAGGGCTCAGGGAACATGTTTGATGCCAGTGTCCTTGCTGCCTATGGAAATGTCATTGTGGTCACCATGAACTACCGCCTCGGCGTGCTCGGTAAGTTTGGTGTGTCAAGCTGCGACATCACATCCCGCTGGCGTCATCAAGGACCAGACGCACTGGACGTAACAATTGACAGGCATCACTTGACATGCTTAGTTTGACCCTGAGCCTGAAGTGTCAACACCAATGGTTAGAATTGCATCCTATCACACTGTATTTTTGAAATAGTGATACAATCGATATTAAAGCCTTCTCTATGGAAAAAAGAAAAGGCATTATGAATTTTGTCCCTTTCAGAATTATGAGTCACTGTTGAAATATAACAAAATGCCCAGGGATGGAAATTAAAACCCCTCCTGCTGCATTCTCCTGTAGTCAATATAGCCTTTAGCCTATCCTGCTCTAGCCTACTGTAACAAGCGTTTTGAATGTCAATTTACAACTGTTTGGCAATATAAAGAGGCACTTCGACGTTTCTACCAAGAACAGTCATTCTTCTAGTAAATTCTTTGGACGGGGAAGAATGTTTTGTGCCAGACATACTGTAGTCATTTAAATTTGTATAGCAATTTTTGACATGCTTGTGCATAGGGAGAGAAAATGCATAAGGGGAAGTGGTGGCAGAGCAGCAATGTGCACAAGAGACAGAGAAGCATAAGGGGCTAGTATCTAGAGGGGACCTATGAGACAGTTTACTTTGCATCCTAAAGAGCAACTTCAAAAACACAACTCACAAATAAGCCGATAACACAACCAAAAAACAAGTGTTTTTTAAGTAATTGCATAATACCATAGGCCGACAGAACAGTAAGAGCATATGCACCCATAATAGGCAGATGCTGTTTTTCTCACATTCTTAAACTTATGAAGAAGAATCACCATTCATATTGAGGTCTAGTTAATCCTGAGTTATCAAAGTTAAAGCTAAGACTTTTCCAGTTGTATCCTTTATCCGCTTACACAATGTTATTCCTGCGCACCAGGGAATGCATAACAAAACAAAAACAGGCCTAATCACTTATTCTCTGATCATTTAGCCTGAAATATGTTGATATGAAAGCATTATTTGTCCTACTCATATTCACCTCTGCAGCTGGTGGAAAAACACAGAAAACAGCCAGGATTTGATTCCTTGCTTCAGAGACTCCATCATCACTTACATTTAGTGATTAAAAACATAAGGTGCATTTGAAAATGCGTCTGTTGCTTTCCATATGTTTTTGGATCAAGGGCTATTCCTTGTGTCCATTCTGTTGGAGGCTTACAGTGCTTATATGGAGTGCAGGCTGAGCCATTGGTATGTATATCCAGTATGTATGTATATCCCTTGTGCCAATGGAAATCAGTGGAGTCAACTATTTACAGAGGCCGTCATCTTTTGGAAGTGTTTGCATACAGACTATCTGTGTCATTCATTGCGGTTGCCAGGTTGGGTAATCTGATCTTCTTTTTTGCATCACGCCTGTTTCAACATATCAGAATAATGATAAACAGAGAAATGGGAATACTTTAGGATGCAGTCCAAGTATTAACAGAAAGTAACATGATCCAGAGCGTTATTGACACTGCCAACGGAGAGGTACAGAGACAAGGACAAATTGAGAGTTGGAAGAGTTGGAGAGTTGGAGGAATGAGGAGCTGCACCTGCAGCTCTGTCCTGCCTGATTTGTAGTTATGTGGCGTTTTTCCATGTGCTTTTATCACTTTTACAGCTGTCAAACTGTGAGATCAATTCAATGTTTGAATTCAAGGTCGCTTAATGTACTATTTAGTCTTTGCACATCTCTTTAATACACTGATCCAAAAGCTCCTCAGTGGTGCCTGTGTTTGTTTCCTCTCCAGACAGTCTAAACCTTGTTTCCAAACAGTAACCTGTCTGATTTACATCCAATTTGTTGGAGTGTGTAAGAGAGAAAAAGAGAGAGGGGGGCACTGTGTGTTTTTAGAGCACCGTTGTGCAGTCTCCATGAAATATGTACTCATGCACATATATACGTACACAAACACACACACAAAATCACTAAAACACACATACGAATAGAGGTACAGAGCGATCCTGCTGAATGATTATGAGGGATGACGCAGTGTCCTCGATTCCTTTAACATTGTTGAAAATTTTGGTATGTGGGCGAATAGACTGTGCTCTCTCTCTCTCGCTCTCTCTCTCTCTCTCTCTCAGATGTGCTTTAAATGGGTTACTGTACTAAGGCGATTATCTTTGTGTGTGAATGTGTGTGTGTATGTGTGTGGTGTACGCGTGCATGTTTGCCTATGTGCACACGAGTTTGTCCTTGTGTATGTGAGTGTATGTGTGCTATTTGCGTATGTTGTGTGATATATATGAATAATGTAGCATCAATCCAAATTTGTAATGGCATTCCTTTCTGACAGGGTGAATGTGAGTCAAAGTGAGAAACACAAGTGTACCATATTTTAATAGTTTTATGCTATAATCTTTAGTATTATCCTGTACTTACACACACACACATCCACGTACCAACCTCATTTCATACTCTGCCTGTACCTTTAAGAGAGTGATAGGGAGTTTGGAACGAGGGAAGAAGAGAGAGAAGGGAATAGAGACAGATGAGAGAGGGAGAATCATAGCGAGACAGAGAGGGGAAGGGAAACAGAAGGGAGAGATGGGAACAGTCTAAAAATAAACCATCAGAAGTGCTTTTTAAATCTGCAGTGATGCAAAATATTCATTCAAATAAATGTTAAGGCAATGTGGCCACCACACTCTTGCGTATAGGTTTACCCAATACACTTTTAATCCGATATAGTACGTTCTCATGTGGTTTCCAGCAAATTATAGGCTTTCTGGATTTTCTTATTAATTTATGATATGCCCTGTCATTGTGGAATAAAATGGGTGAATTATTAGCAAATGTCTGCTGTACTAGACCAGAAGTTTGGTCTCACTGAAGATTTTACATTGCTGCTCTGCTCACCTTCTCCTACCTTCCTCCTGCTCCAGGCCTGCAGAGCCTTCTGATTTGTGTTGCACAGCCATCTGTTCAGACTAATTAACTAATTAACTAATTAATGAACTCTGGGGAAAGGCCCACCATCGTGGGCTCTGTGAGAACAAGAAAGATGAAACACTTCTTCTAGTAATGTTTCTCTAGCACGTTCTAGCCAGTAATAGGAACTACTACTTATCTAATAGTAAATACTCACTATTTTGATTAAATCTTTTTCTTTGCTAATTGCAAATTAAACAATTTTGCCACTGAATCACATGGAGCTATGGATTTAATATTTCCTTGACCATTTAATTGTCTCTAATTGAATTTCTTAGAAGTCATATTTACAATCATGCTAGATAATACAGTGTATTCTGGCATGGCATGTTTTGTGTCCATACTAACACCAAGGGAAATCAAGTCCAATTCCAAAATTAAGCTTGCAGTCCACGTTTATTAGCCTATTTGTCTTGAGTTGTTGAATTGTTAAAGCATAATTGTTGACAGATGGACACAAACGCATGCAGCAGTAGCATGCTACATTGACAGTGCATGCAGCATAGACTACTAGAATTGAAAGGGAAATCGTCAAAAGAAATGTCTAAAACCATAGGAATACTGTTAAAAATATTCAGATCATGTAGTACCTCAAGAGATCAGACATGCCTGCGGTTTTGTTGAAAAAAGTTGAGTCTTACTTGCTTGTGAATGTTTCCTCTCCTCACCTATTTGATATCTTGAAAGATTTTGGCTTAAGTGTATAGTAAGCCTCACAAAATCCAAGCTTTATAAATACTTACTAAATATTGTTAAATCTGTTTTTAATCTTTTTTAAAAATTGCAAAGTGGTAGGAATATACTTATATATGGCACAGTATATGTGGCACAGTATTTTTCACTACACAAGATGATTTCTTGCCCCATCAAAAACATCAAAAATAAATTTTCATGATTGTCTTTGCTGTTTCCCTGTTTGCATCCATTTCCCAGCACAAACCAGACACTTTCTTTTCCATTGGCTTTCTTTGACAGGTTATTAGCTTGGTAAATTCCGAGAGACAATCCAGTTGGCTTGCCCACCAAATATAGATCAATCAAAGAAAAATGCAAAGATGTGCTCATATACCCCCTTGAGCATCCCCTTAAGCACAAGTCACTATTTTATCTACAAATACTTAACCCTTCTGGATGACTGTTCAAATTTTGCTGCCGGTTCAACATATGTTGAAAAACAACCCAGTAAGTGTGACATATATTTTCAGCCAGGATGGTTTTTGGTCGCCAGTTAATTTTAGCCTGCTTCCTCTTTACAATTCAGCTGTCCCTAAGAACAAAAAGTACAAACACACCTCCCACTCCCTGCACAGCATTGCCCCATTCTGCAAGCAATTCATGTGCAACCTTCTTTCCCTCTCTGTCGTGTGCTGCACTGACAGCAGTGAGAGAACCACAAATTATTTTGCTATACAGAAATATCCATGTTGAAGATGTACTCTCCACTGGTCCATATTGCTTGTTTGATTGCGATCAGGTTGAATGTGATGTAGAATATTAACATGTATAAACAACATATACAGTATGAAAGGGTCAACAACAGGATTGACAGAGGAAATTCAATTCATTTGTTAATCCTCAATTTTATGCCTACGCTAACATGTGCACCTAAAATCTATTTTGCGTAAAATTTTGTTGACCTTGAAAATGTCTTACAGGTATATTGACCAAAATTGACGCAGGCTTTCAGGCTGACAGCCAGATGCACAGCTGTACCAATCAAATACAAGGCAATTCATGCATGCACCAGCCAATCAAATTCCATGCTCGACATCTTGAACACTGCAAATGTTGTGCAAACCAAGTCCATCTTGTTTAATGTGGTTAGCTAACTACTTGAAGATCACATAATCCCATGCACAGTGGTTACCTTACCTGGTAACCAGGCTAGGTCCATAGTCCATAGTCTGTTTGTAAGTCATCTTTCAAGGCACATTTTATGTGCTAGCTTCTATTGATGAAGACAACTCACTTCGCATTTCCCCTAAACTATTTCACACAAGCTCTGTAACGACAATATAATAGGTGACTGCACTCCATTTGGGTAAGAAATTTGTTGTATGTTATCATCTGTATAGTCATGACCTAATCAGTTGGTAGACAAATTCTGTAAAGCTTTATTGCATGGGTAAAATTAACTACATAGTCTTATAATGAAAAGTGGTCTGTCTGATAGAAAAAGCCCCAGTATATGAATTGAAAAATAGAATTGCTCTAGCCACAACAGTTTTTTGTCTGGTCTGATTTTTATATTCAAAACAATAGTGGCTCTTGAGGCCACTGCAGAGGGGACTGTGTGTTGCCAGAATCTGATTTTTCGGTCATATTTCTTGAAGGCTGTTGTGCAGTAAGCTATCACTAGGTACTTCTTTCAAGCCTGTTTTTTTGCTTTTCATCAACCGTGGACCACTTGATATGTTATTGCATTTTTAATTTGGCTGAGAAAGTACTGTTTCACTGTTTAAAGGTTCCACATGTTCACATGTTATGATTTTATTTTCAAATGTACTATTTTTAAGGATCTAAATGATCCACGTCATCATGTTTTTTCAAATACATATAGTTTAGTTGATTTTGTATTTCTTGAATAAATTTGAAGGATCATTTCTCTCATGCAGAACACTTGCAACTTATCCTAATTGGCAGATAATACCCACCTCACCCAATCCAACTGACGCAAACCATGTCGATGAAAATGTTATAAACCCAGTTGACTAGAAGGATTTAAGAAAGAGGATGACCATAACCAGAGTATTTACTGAAATTCATTACCATCTTTCATCCCAACATGCACTAGTCTAAGCCACACTACAAACTCACCAATGTGACTCACCAATGACCTCTACTGTAGCCAATGAGAAGAGGCTGCTAGTAAGACAGCCACATGACAATGAATGTACACAAATGCGATTACATATTACTTTGCTGAGATTAATGTCACCTTTTGCTATCACATGAAGAACTAGAGCCAATACCAGTAACATCTAGTCTTGTGAATGAGTCTGGATCGTTAATTACAATAGCTGTACGCCTGTCTACATAGTGCCCTTTCAACTGGTGAAGGCATGTGAGGCTTTCAGAACTTTTGAAGGAAATTAAGGAAAAGTGCCATGAAGCTTCTGAGACTGCTGAACTCGAACAAACGCTACACTATCTACCTCCTTGAGTGAATAATTGAATTGACTGTCCCACTGCTGCCACAATAACTTCACTTAGTCAGACTTTTGAATGCCACATAAAGTGCTGATGAGATAGTGTAGTTCAGCAGGAGTAAGCCTTAGTATATGTGACATACAGAGTGATACAAAATTGGAAGAGACCAGAGCAGATTCTTGAAGATTTCTGTAATCCCACAAGAATGTGCAAGAGCTGAAGCAAATCAGATGTGTGAATCTCTATCAAAGAATGGAAATGATCAATAGCCATGGGGCGGCAGGTTGGTCTAGCGGTTAGAGAGACCGACCCGTGACCGGAGGGTCGCTGGCTCAATCCCCGGCACCACAGGGGGGTGTATTCCAGCTGTGAGCTGGTGATCCGAAAATGACTGGTGTCACGGCTACGGTGCCCACCAACACTGCCGAAGTGCCCTTGAGCAAGGCACTTAACCCCAAACCGCTCCAGGCGCGCTGTTCATTGGCTGACGCCTGCGCTCTGACCTCTGACCTGAAAAATGCATGTGTGTGGTGTAATAGGTTGTGTGTGTATATCTGGTCAGGGGTATGCGAAAAAAGCATTTCACTGCATGTATGTGTATGTGACAAATAAAGTTCCTTTCCTTTCCTTCCTTTCCATAGCAGTGTGATCTTAACATATCTATCTAGACACGTGGTTCCCTCAGAACATTGAAATCATCTTGGAGGCATTCAGAAGAGTCTGGTGGACTAAAATTCATGCTTCAAAACACCCAATACACCTGTAGAGCTGAATTTGAAGCAGAACCTGTACACTGACAGACAACTGATATCCTAGAAAGTAAAAGCCTAAATAGAAGAATAGAATAAATGTTTTTGAGAGGGTCTTTCTCGTGGTTTGCATCATTTGATATACTTGTGTGTTGTTGTGTTGTTTTTGGAAAATGCATGTTAGCATGTGTTTTATGCATTACTTCAAACATGATCTTGCTTTCACTCCCCGCTGCAATAAATGTTGGGCATGTTCATTGTATGTTGTTCAATGTTCATTCAGTAGTTTTTCAGTGTATTCTCAGTGGTAGTCGTTTATTACTCATTATGAAATATTAACAACTAGTATTTCAGTAAGTACTTATCATCAGTAAGTAAGTACCAAGTATCATCAAATCTAAAATTTGGTGGTCAATTGCCTTTTCTAAAACCTTTAAACTTTAAGGAGTTCACTATGCAATTATAATAGTTATGCTCCAATCTCTTCAAGTTCTGTAATAATAGTGAAATTCTTGAATCCACTTTTTTATTTGGCACATTTATATTTAATTTTAAACAGTGATTTAAATATGGATTTGCTCACCTAAAACTTGGATTTGCTGTGGGCAGCATATATATAATATAATAATATTTTATGTTATCAATACATACCATAATGTCATTTATGGGATATCTCTTAGTTAGTTAGCTTGCAGCAAAAGTTAGCATGGACTGGATAGCACTTTTTGGAACACTGAGGTCACATTCATATACTGCATAATTCATACAGATAAAGTGAAACGATGCACAATGAGAAAATTCACTTCATCCCAGTTTCATCTTATTATATACAGGCTCTTTCTCACTTTTTCTCTCTTTATCAAAAGGCAATATCTTTCCTCAACGTATTTCTCATCTTCTTTTCGTGTGAGGCGGCAGTGACATAATATCTCCTTCATATTCATATCATATTAATTTCATATCTCTGTCATTTAAGATCTAACTGTATCTTCAAGCAATATTCCATTTAATACCCGTCTTATGTCTCTGGATACTGTCCTCTCCTCCTCCGTCTCCCTTCTTTCTTTGTGCTCTGTTCATGTAAATATAATGTTCAGTGACCCTGGTAATGTGTCAGATGTGTACAGATACATGTTCCCATCGCAGTAGGCAAACACACACTTCAGTGCAGATGTTTGGATCAGTGAATGGTACTGTTTTTTACAGAGTTGTGGTGGACAACAGAGCAGCCCAACGTGTCCTACTCCTAATAGCTCTGTTTATTATCGTTCACCTGTGCAGTGAGTGTGTGTGTGTGTGCGTGTGAGTGTGCAGGCCTGCATGGGCGTGTATGTGTGTGTGTTGTAATTTCAGGATTATATGAAATACACTTCACTATGTTTCCATGTATGTCAAGGACAGAAGCTCTTCAGGGAGTACTCAGAAGCTTTTCACCATCATATAATATTCTGCAAACATGTATTTATTTCTGTTTCAAATTTCCCCCAATCTATTGCTTGCTATCCTTCCTTTTTCTTTCACTTCCTTCTCTTCACCCTATATCTTCACTTAGAGGTTGAAGACTCTCCTCACAGTTCCTTGGCCGTTACCTAAAGCAAGTGTTGAATATGCATGAGTTCAGCCTCATAAACTGCTGCTCTCAGCGCTAAAGTCAGCAGGAAGCCCAACTCAGCAGATGGGGGGAATCAGAAAGAAAACTTACTGAAAGAGAAAGAGAGGAGAAGAGGGAACGTGTTTGACTTATCTTCAATGCTGGTAGATGAACCAAATTTCCTCTCTTCATGTTACCCTTTCAAAGAGAATGAGAGAGGGCACTAGCTCCTGCTAGCATGCTAGTTCAACTGACGTGAGTACGCATTTTAGTATTTGTGTGTGTGCATGTACGTGTGCATGCAGTTATTTGTGTACTTGACTATGTAAGTGCTTAAATGTGTGTATGCAAGTGCTTTTGTGAGTGTGTCCATATCATTTTGCCTGAAGCTCTGGAGAGTTGCCAGGCAACTGTGGCAGACAGCTCAGTGCTCGGCTGAGCAGCTACAGGAGCAGACACTTCCTCATGAGTCTAGTTTTGACCAGCAGCCCAGGTCAGCAGTGACAGGTTAAGAGGTCACTGAGTCACACCAGGCTAAGAGCCTGTTGCTCCCTGGGATGATTTAATGACAAAACAAGGATAGTGTCCCTTACTATGCATCGACTGGTGCACCAGCCAGTTGACGAGCAAGAGATTTCCAGAGCTAACAAGAGTGAGACCTCTAGATGAAGACCACCTTGTGATTGAACTGGTATTCTTTCTTTACTTTTTTATTTTATTTTACACAGTACCAAATTAAATAAAGTAAAATTTCTCATGAAGTAGATATATTGTATTTCTGTTTATTTCTCTTATTGCTTCTATTTTGTCATTCCTCCCATTTTTCCTCCCTATTCTTGACTATTCATCTTTGGTAGTTAAAACATGTCTATTTCACGTCTAATTATTTTCATTTTCTGTTCACTAAATGTAAGCACTGATTACAGATTAATGAAAAAACTTCAAAATATATTTGGGTAAATAACGTGCCGGTGCGCTGTCCTAGCTCCTTAAGAATTCCCAGCAGATGGAGATGAGGCAATGACATGCCCACACATCCCATAGAGGAAGGATGTGTTGGGAACACTTGACAACAACAATATTCTTAATAATGGAATATTTTTTTGTGATTGACCTTGTCTGGGATGCGATAGCTCTGTCCAGAAAAAGAACCTGTGCCCTCTCCGTGGAAACCAAAGCTCTTGTACCTTTACGCTTTTTGGTAAAATGCAAAGTGCAGCTACGCAACAATGATAATTTGGGTCCCTCACAGCCAACCATCTATAGAGTAAACTAAACTTGCCCTTACGGCACCCCCACTTGCATGCAGATTCATTCATTTCCCCACCACATAGTGATGCTAAATGTATAGGGACTTCTTACAATAAAAAACAGATAGGCCTACAGCCTAGACAATGAGCACAAGAGTTGTGTAGCCCTATAGGTCAATTAATAGGTTTGTCATCAGTTTTGGCAATAGATTATTTAGGTACTTAGTTTGTTATATATACCAAGGAGTGGTGCTATTTTCTGTATTTTATTATTTTTTTCTGCATCAAATGATCTAGATGTATCTCTTTCGATGTGTTGAATCCTTAGAGAAACTACCGAGAAGAATTACAAGACATTATAATTTCAATTTGCATTGAAAGCGTGTGTTGTAAAACCAGCATGCTATACAGTCTCAAAGGAGACGTCCTACTCCTCACTGAAAGTGCGTGTAGGAAGCCTCATAAGTACCCCTTGTGCCAAACTCTGAGCTGAGACTATTTTTAGTCCTAGTCAAACTTTCAGCGCAATTCCTTGGAGTGATTAACTGTTGTGTGAAGAGTGGACTTATACAAGTGTGGAATGGGATGTGTGGGTGTCACAATAATTGTGCTACAAAATCTCCCTTGGATTTAGAAGTCAATTTCATCATCATCATCACTACCACCATTATCATCATCATCATCATCACCAACGTTATAATCATCACCAATAAAACTTAATTTGCTGTTCAACACACTGTACAACTTGCTGACTGCCCTCTTCTACCATCTGTCCCTGTTACCTGCTCCCTCTACTTCACAGCTCATCCCCATCGCCCCAAGTATACATTCAGCCTTCAGTTGCTCTGCACATTCAGGCAGTATGTCATACAGTGTGGTTACACTTGTGTATCATGCCTTGTTAAATGTAAGAGCAGTAATCAACGCCTGGTGGTGTTTACCATCCAGCCATTGAGCAACAGTTCTAATCAACTTCTATATTAAGAAAGCAGGAAGACAGATCGTCTTGTAAAGCAGCCGCCTGACTCCCAGATGAAAGAGTGGCCACAGTGGGCGGGGCTTTATGCACATTTGAAGACACTAGCAATATCTATTAATTGTGAATTTTTATGTAAAAATCCACCCTTCTTAGCTCCCTAAATCACAATTTGGGGCTGCAACAGAGAAGAGTGTCCCACCCCCCTGAATAGAGACATAGGAGATTTTCTACATGCACAGAAAGTGATGAATCAGAACTAAAGAGCAAAATACAAAATGTGCTCCTAAACAGAAAACTGGACACAACAACGATGGGTGAACCAGCTACCAAAAGATTTTTTTCACCATTTCCACCTCCGCCAGCCACTAAGAAGAAGAAATTTAGGTCAGACAAGTGCACACAGACATTATGTTACATGATTTCTGGGTATTGAAGTCCCTCAAGTCCTTCTTACTGGCACTTGGGGCCGCCGAAGTGCAAAGTTGCTTTAAACACTGGTATTGCCCTTTTCCATTGTAATTACAAAAGATATTGTCTGTGTGTGTGTATGAGATTTTGTTGTGTTCACGTTATTGTGTTGTGGGTGTACACCTACCCTGTAAGTGTGTGCCCTGGAAGTAGGTGAAACATGCCTTCTGATGCTTTCCTCTTCGCTCTGCTGCTCTCCTCTTTGCTCTGCTGATGAGCTCTCTTAACTGTGTTGAATTTACAGCATGGGTTTTATAAATGAGCTTCATTGCTGAGTAATTTGGCAAGGTTTCTGTTAAAGCTCCTCAGGCCTCCAATGAGTTGAAGCCTCAGGAATTCCTAACAATGACAGGGTGCCACCTTCTGTTTGTGGGGGATATTAAAAAAGCACCACTCGATTTTGTTGTCCTGTACCTCAAAATCTTCTCTTCCATTAGCACATAATGCATAAACTGTATTTCTTTGTTTCTCTCACACTCTGTTCTGGTCTGTTCTACCCTGCAGGGTTTCTGAGCACAGGGGACCAGTCTGCTAAGGGGAACTATGGCCTGTTGGACCAGATCCAGGCCCTGCGCTGGCTCAATGAGAACATTGGCCACTTTGGGGGAGACCCAGAAAGAATCACCATCTTTGGCTCTGGAGCCGGTGCCTCCTGTGTGAACCTTCTCATCCTTTCCCACCACTCCGAGGGTAAGGGTCTTTCATTGTCATTGTCATGTTTAGGGCTGCACAATTAATCATAGATAACTGCATATCCATGTTTAATAATCATGTAATTCAGCAATATTGAACTGTTTGTTATATTTTCAATTTCCTTGAAAGTCCCGGTGTGGTATATCAAGTGCTTCCATTATGTGTGACTAATCTCAACTTGTGAATGCAAAACGTGCATCTGTGTGGTCAAAATGAAAGTTAAGATGGAGAATCAGGCAGCTTTGGTGAGAAACCTCACATAGACCATCTTAGGAAAAACGTAGCAACAAGCAAAGTGGAAAAGATTGGATTGGCCCAACGTTAGAGAGGAGGGTTGCAGCTGCACCCTTTAATTTTTTGGTATATTTTATTTATTAAGTAAAATACAATGGCTTAGTACATGTTATGCGTGTATATTTTAAGTCACGTTTGTTGTTTAGTTTTATTTATTTGAATTTTGTGAAAAAGGACCATAATAATAGTAAGACAGTAAGAGTGAAAACAAGACTTTGTGGAGGATGCCTGGTAAGTATACACAGAGAAAGCCAAAATGTTGTGTTTTGTTTTGATTTAGTTTTTAGTTTTTTAGTTTTGATTTTTTAAAAATTTTTATTACCTGCCACAATATTGGTAATTTGCAACAAAAGCAAACTAATGTCATCCCACGTAGGATTAAAATCACTGAATTGAACTGAATTATATTACCTGTCGTCCTCCAGTAAAGGTAATCAAGGCCATAAACATAGTTATTATTATTGACTTTTATATTCTTTAGTGTTTTAAATTGAGCTGCGCATCTCCCAGATTTATCATCACCATTGTATGATATATTTATAGTTGTATGATTGGGCTTCACATATGTATTTGACATTGATATATATATATATGAACATTATATAAATATTATAGTGGTGATACAAAGCACATACAATAACAACATGAGTTCAAGTAAGCACAACGAGATGTTTTCCGAGGTCTTTTTCAAAATGGACCTTGAGAGAATAAAAAACATTAGTTTGTTAGTTATTTTTATCATGCATTCTCACTGGAAATACGTAACAGCGTGAATGTGTGTGTGAAAAATATGGATTCTACATATTTTATGTATGGAAAAAATTCAATTATGTCCAGTGATTTTACAATATGGCGTTTTATTTTAAAAGCTGGATCATGACAAATGTGATCTAAATGAATACTTATATTATGTATGTGAATATGAGTATATTGTGAATTGTGTTTGTGTTGTATTTTCATTTGGAAATGTGATAAATTTGAGCTTTGTACAAATCCTGTCTCCCACTCCAAACAGCCATAGAATTTGATCAAGTCCTTTGTTGAAAACCCTACTGGGGATGTTTTATGTAAACATACAAAAGAGAATCTTCTTAAAATGCAAAAGAATATGAGATACAGTTTCCTTTCCCCATCCAAAACAATTACATTTGTAGCAATTGTATAGATTGTAGTGGCTGCATTAATAAAGTAGGAAATTCTCTGAGTAGCAGATCTTCTCTGACAAGAGCTGGAGCACTAGACTTGAAAAAAGAACGTCAGTACTTGATCTAGGTCAGATTAGCCAGGTTGTTCCAGCTTTTAATAACAATGCGGTGGAAGTGTATTTAATTTTAATGTTTGAACGGCTGGTCACATCCCTAAAATACCCGCCAGATGTTTGATCACTAATCCTTCAATGTGATCTGTTTTGAAGCTCAGAAAGTGAATGGTGCTTTGTACCTTACCTAGAATTCAGATTATGTGATTATTAAAACTGTTAACCCTCACACTTACAAATTCACTCCAGACAGATAAAAACAACACTTTTGTAAATTGCCAAAGCAGAGTGGCAGAATCCTGTTGATTTTGAGAGTTTGAAACTAATAAGCAAAACAAGGAATTCTTACACCTACAATACTTTGCAAAATTCTTAGGCACCCTTATTATTTTTTTAATATAAATTTGGTCTTAGATTTTTTTTGTTTTCGGCATTTCTGCATTCTGTTTTACATTACTGCTCTTTATAGTAAATGTTTTGATATTGAGAAATATGTCATTTCATTATTGTTGAAAGCATATTCGCTTTACTTTACTGACTTTTTCACAGTATTGTACATTCCACCAATCACAACAAGAACAGTGTGCTCCACCAGAGAATTACAATGTCAGGTATTATGTATGGCAGGCTATATTCTCATCTGTGAAGTCCTCTGATGAGGTTCAGGTTAAGGGAGTATATTCAATTGAGAAAGAAAATGACAGCTGGCCATCCTTGTGCACACAATTAGGTCACAAATAAGCACAATGCCATACATTTTTGATATTTTTGAGTGTTAGCTTTGGTTATTAGCTTCTTCACTGCAAATATAAAGGACCCAAGTTTAGTCCCCATGCCACCTTTTGGAAAAGTTAATCTAATATTTTAGCTAATGCTAACACTGTAGCGAATTCTGACAATAGCCCTTACCCATAGGGCTAAAGTTAGGTGATAGTTCACCCCAAAATGAAAATTTTGGTCATTATCTACTCAAACCCATGTCAGTCAAAACTCCATGGACGTTTGTAAGACCACCAAACACACATCAAGTTAGTTTCATCCCAGCCTTCTCCCCAACTACTGAAGTTACCTATTAAAGTTGTTTTTTATCCTTTTACAGCTCAAAAAAAGCATAAATTGTTCATCAAATTACTCTAAGCAGCTTGTACAGCATAATCCAAGTGTTTTTGTACCCAGATGATTGCACTGTGGAACCAAAAGTCCAATATTTACCTCATTATCTCTCTGGGGCTACTGTAAGGTGCGCATGTGACCAGGCACGTTTTAGAACAAAGCGTTGTTAGAAATTCTTGATCTGGTTTCATTTTTTTAACCTGGAACAGGGATATGAAAATGTGTTCTGAGACAAAAAAGCATAAAACCATTCAAAACCACTAAACCACTACACCCTGGTGGATCAGTGAGTCAAGGCATGTAGCATGTACTCAAAACATCATTGGTTTGAAATTAGCTCATGACCTTTGTCAAATGTCTTCCTCTTTCCCATCTTTCTTGTCATTCCCAACTGTACTATCTTAAAAAACAGAAATGTCCGTAGTAATAATCTACCACCATCTAACAAAGCAATCATGATCGTGACACATGATAATTACATCATTCCTTCTCCCCATGTATATTCTTCCCTTGGGTCATATAAATTGGAAACATAATATAAGTCTCCATTTTTATGCCAGTGACACCCAGGTATACCTCTCAATAAAATAATAAAAAAGTGATATCAAACAGTTTACTCAAAACTGGATGTCTCTTAATTTCTTACGACTGAAAACAGATTAGACTAAAGTCATTATCAGGCCTACTACTGCTAGCTCTCAATCTGTAACCATTTTGACCTACTTTCTACCAATCTATCCTTAAACTGTAGGGATTTTTGAGTTATCTTCAATTCCAGTCTAAGCCTGGACAAACATGTTAAGACAGTTGTGCAGTCGTGTTTTCCGCAACAGCAGACTCAAAAATGAGAGCCTTTTGTCTGTTACTCCCCTGGAAACTGATCCATGTTTTTATTTTGTCACACCTTGACCAGCGACTCCATGTACACCTGTCTTACCCAGCTGAGTGTATCCAGATTACAGTTAGTCCAAAGTGCTGCAGCTCCTGACAGGAAGTAACTCATTACTTTACATTACATTACATTACCAGTATCACATTTTGGACTAGCACCCTATATCTCTGGGATATATCTCTGAGCTGAGAGATCCTCAGGCAGCGCTCTTTCACAGGTCATTTCACAGTCTAGGCTAGACTAAGGGTGATGGGGTTTCTCCATCAGGGCCCCTAGGCTCTGGAACAACCGAGAAGGACAGACTAACGAACTAAGGGTTCTCCTTTAAACCACTTTTAAACATTAACTTTTTTAGGATTGCTTTTACTTGAACTTTGGCATGTATTTTGCTTTTATTGTTGTTTTAGTTATCCAGTGCATTTGCTTTTTGTTGCACAAGTCCTGAACATGTTCTGTGGTGTGTGGGGTTAATGATTCATTCCAACGGTAGAGACAATTACTAGTGAGAGCCGGGGTTACAATGAGGCAAGGTTAAGCGAGCCGAGTCCGGCTGTCCGCCTCCATTGTTGTTTTGATTGGTGTCACGTTGGATCACACAAGTTCCTGTGAGATTAGTCCTGACGTCAGTAATGTGTCAGGTGACAGCTGGATAATCTCAGTTATATTGTTAAATGTGTGATACCTCGTCTTTGCCTAATCGTCTTGTGTGAGCATATTTTCGATTGAGAGACAAAAACATCCGTGAAATCTGTTGTTATGTGTGTGATCCAATGTGTTTTCAAAATTGGTGAGGATTTTGTGTAGTAAGTATGTAAGTGTATGCAGGACAGAATCTTCCAGAATTAGAAATCAATTAATGAATGAATGATTAATAAATACAAACATTTAATGTGGAAAATAATAATAATAATAATAATAATTAATCATAATAATTGAGTAAAACAATACATAATCAAGAAAACACATATAATGATTTATTTATTTTATTTCAGTAGCATTTATGTTTTTCTGTATTTCCTGTTCTGTAATATGCTATGAGGAGGAGGAGTTCACTGACTTCAAACATCTGTGCAATGTCCGCAGCTGTTCTACGAGCTAATAAATAAGGTTCAATGGCAGCCAGATCTCTTCATTCTCTGGATATTGTGATGTTAATCATCACAGCAACTGGCCTTACCAGTCGTCTTGGCAGTGGCCAACTTATGGCCTAATTGTGAAGTTATGTTGACAATGGGGCAGGATTCAAGTTTGGTTGTCAGCCAAGCAAGGCCAATCCAAGCAATGCACCATGACAGTGAACGATCAATATGTGTTTATAGTCAGGAGAAATACACAAAATAAATAAATAAATAAACGGGTAAATAAATGACTATATATATATATAGATCATTTTCCTTGTTAATGCATTGCCATTCATTTATTTATTCATATATGAATAAATATTTATGTATTATTTATTTATATATTTAAGTCTGGATTTCTATGCATTTTTATACATATATTTATTTTGGAATTTATTAATAGATTTGTTCATTTATTTCTTCTTATGGCTGATTCTGTCCTCCACATAGTGTGTCCAGACTTAACTGAAGGGGTTGAATACTTTCAACTCAAAAGAAAATTAGTAAAAATGAACCAAAAAATCCAGTTC
>OOFE01014825.1:0-18293 GCA_900323365.1 Monocentris japonica | reverse complement strand
TTTGAAAAAAATATATATATTTTTTTTTTTTCATTATACATATTCATAGAATATCATGTGACATGTATTAAATATGCAGTATAATGTATAATATTGATTTTCTATGCCACATCCACCCCTCTTCTGTACACAGCTGTGATTTTTCCTTCCAAACTAGGATTCATTACAACAAAAGTCATTTTGGTACAATGTTATTTTTCCAAACAGTGCATGGCCAATGGATTGTCCTATGAAAAGATTGCACAAGATGGGAGTACCATCACCTCCCTGGAGGTCTTCTTCTCAGGTTATCCCCGCATGGTTGGGCTTTCCCTCTTCCCAAAGCTCTGCCAGCTCACAATAGTAGGCCAGAACATTAGCCACATTCAAGGCCTTGAGTGCTGCCCTCTGCTCCGAGAGCTCTGGGTGGTCGAATGCCAACTGACAGTAAGTATGTCATGCTGATGATAACTTCAGTAAGAAGAAATGGCCCTGCTGATTGCAACTGTAACCAATAATTCTTTCCCCAACCTGGAATCTAATGAAAACTTACGAGTGGGGACCAACCAGAAGCAGACCAATGACACATTCTGGGTCACAAACTATAGTTTAAAAAACACTTTAGTAGTGAATTGCACAACATGGCTAATCTAGGCCCTGCGCACATCTAATTTGCTTTGCCTTCTCTTTATTGCAGGGAATACTTGGACTACAGAATTGCCTTCAACTCCAGAAACTCTACCTTTATGATAATCACATCAGTGAAATAGAGAATTTGGATTTGCACATCAACTTACAAGTGTTGTGGCTCAATAACAACTGCATCACTCACATAGAGGTTTGGATGGTACATTTATATAAAAAGAAAAATAGTGTGTGTGTGTGTGTGTGTGTGTGTGTGTGTGTCTGTCTGTCTGTCTGTCTGTCTGTTTGTTTGTCTGTTTATCATACTCTAGCCTATGTATTTTATCTCTGAATATGTAAGATTGATTTTGCTTGCCCAAAGCTGCCATTCTTTATAATTTCTTCTGTTACATATTACAGTATTATGTGTTATGAGTAGAATGCTACCATTTTTGTTCAGATGTCTTATTTGTTTCTCTTGATTATTGTTCCTAAAGGGGTTGAATACTCTTCAAAAACTAAAAGAACTAAACCTTGCTGACAACAATATTGAAAAAATAGGTAGGCTTAAGAATCCTTTGCATTTTTTTGCCAAGTTAGATTGTCATTGAACTGTTTTAAAAAGGAATAATGAAATCATTTGTTAACTCCTTCCAAGGACATAGCCTTGATCCTAATGTCAACCTTCAAAATCTAAATCTATCTGGGAACAACATCAGCTCTTTTAAGGTAAGATGGAAAAATTGCTTTTTAAATTCTTTCTTTAAAAACTTTCTTTTCTCTTTAAATAAATGTTATTAAAGTCCTTGGTCTTTAAAGAGAGTATTTGAAATGTCTTGTGAAATGCCAAGGTCTTTGCCCAGTTCCAACTTTCACTCATTTTTTGCAATAGGTTTGGTGCATTGCAATGTTACAAGACCGTCATTGAAGTATTAAGTGACATAATTTAAATGTTTGTTGTTCCAGATTCAGTGATACAATTCCCCACATTCTTGATTGCATCTGTTTCAAAACATTAATTGCTCTGATACTCCAACTGATCTGTGCAGGATTTTAAAAGACAATATCAGTGTTTTTGTGGGTCTCATTTATATTTTTACATTTTAGGCATGCTACTGACACTCTTATCCAGAGTCATTGTCTTGTTCAAAGACACTTGCCTTGATGGGTGTCAATACCTGAGATCATATTCATCTTCCTGCAATCAACCTTTTGGTCCTAACCCAGCCTTTGCTTTAAAGAATCCAATTATAGTTATTAAATGCATTGAATTCCCTGTATATTGCTACAACTGTGGATTCTAAATGTTTTTCAATTTGTCAAAATCACATTTGCTTCTTTGTCATTATGATGTGACATTTCTTCTTTCACTGCTGTGAAGAGAGAATGGAGAAAAAGAAGAAAACATATTTTCCAGAAGAAGTGTTTGACTTATTGAGCCATGTAAATGCTATGTGTGCAATTAACAAGTCATGGACTGGAGGCAGTTCCTTGAACACAATGCACCAATTTGCTTTTCGTCAATTCTGGCCACAGAAGTTGCCATTGTAAGACTCCCCAGCATCTATTCCGCATCTATGCTGCATCTGCTATCTGTCCATCTATCCATCCTACATCTAACTATTTGTAATGCCACAGGCTTGAATAGGAATATTGTAACACAAAACGTGTGTCTGTCAGTCAAGTTGTTGCCAGATTATTCTTCTGACAGCCTGTAGGAGAAAAAATATTCCAAACAAATTTCTCTTGGAAGCAGTGCAATAAAATGTGGACTTCTGCAATGGCTACATTTGTAGGTTCTTACAAAATAATATCTTGGGGACAGTAGTGTCTCTCGGGGTACCGCCTGCTTAGAACTTAGAGAAACCACTACCGTCAAACTAGCCTGTCTGCTCTGTGGTTGTTGTAACAGGAGCTGACACTCCTGGCTCATTTACCCAATCTGAGACAACTAGGACTGAAGGACCCCCAGTCAACCCCAAACCCAGTGTGTCTTCTCTGTAACTATGCCACACACGTCCTTTACCACATGCCAGGCCTCCAGCGACTTGACACCTATGACGTCTCAAGCAAACAAGTGAAGGAAGCAGCTGAGGTATTGAGAAGACCAAGAGGCCCTAGAGCTAATTGATGTCATTTCTGCAGGACAGCTGACTTCTACTCTAGAATACAATTTTCCTGCTCCATTCACTAGTTTACAGTATCACGGCAGTGTAATTGCCCTAATGTTGAGTAAGACTGATCTACTGTATGTTGATTGCATATAATGTGCTTAAAAAGTTTCTGCTTTTCCTTCCCAGTCCACAGTGATGAAGAAAATGATGTACTACAACATGCGTGTGCGTACTACTCAGAGGAGCCTGGCAAAGACCCGGGCCAGTCTGATGGAGCAGAAGAAGACTCTGTTACAGTTACCTGAGGAGTGCATCAGGACACTCAATCACGCCCTCAAAAATGTATGTATATTCCTAGAAATATATTGCAATTATTTTGGCACCTGTAATATGACAGATTAATCATTATCAGCTGCAGTGTTGTTTACAGTTTACCGTTTATTTGTGTCTATTTCCAGCTGGAGTACGAGCTCTCAGAGGTGCAGGCCAGTTGTAGGAAGTCTGCCCGCACATGGGCAGATGGACCGCCCCCGCCGATTGAAGGTTCAGTGGACAGCAATGACACATCTGCTGACATGAGCCACGATCCCACTTTAGAGAACAAAATACTCAGCAAGATGGACGCGCTGAGGGAGAGACTGAAACTGTGGAGCAGGAGGCTGGATGAGTGCGTCTGTATTTGGATAAGATGCAGAGAGAATCAACAAGTGTTTTTAAAATTTCTGTGCACACAAGCTTCTGAGCAGTGAAGAATGCTACGCACGTGAATAATATACTATGCTCTCTCTTTTTTTTCCAGGGTTGAGGCCTGGTATGAGCAGGAATTGTCCCAAGCCACAAACAAGAAGGAGTATATGGTCCACTTTCTGTTGATGGAGCTGGAGACTGTTGGAAATATTCGTTTTGAAGAGGGCTGCCCCACAGACCCCTGGTACTTATTGTGGCTTTACTAATTGCAAGAACAACACAGAATTTGAGATTCTAGATGTTAAATCAAAATCAGCATTCATTGAACCCATAGTTTTTTTTGTTATGTTCCTAACAGGTTCACTCCATGTTATGACCTCCTGCTGTCTCGTTTCTCTGCTACGGACTACAAGGTTCATGGCATCACTGGCATCAAGATCAATCGTATTATCCGCATCCACAACCGCGCTCTGAGGCTTCGCTTTGAAGACAAACTTACCCATAAACTCTTAGCCAGTGAAGAATCTGCCGTGTTTTCACAGTGAGTGAACCTGGACTGTAATAATAGTAATAATAATAATACAAGTTTTTTTTATCAGTGTGTATCATCACATCACTGTAGCAACATTGTTAAATCTTATGTCTGATCAACTCAACTGGTTATTAGAAGACAAAATGTACCCAAAAGGAAGCCTTGCAGTATTAGCTACAGGACATCTGTTTGAATCAAATCTAAACTTTTCCAGCAGGAATTACAAACGCTGGCTGGAATACTTGTTCTATGTAGCTGACCCTGAAAGAACCAGTGAGAAGAACGAAGTCTTGTACATTCCAGAGGAAGGCTTCAAAACAGCAGAAAAGTATAAGGTGCGTTTACTACTGCAACTGTTAGTTCAGTTTTTCCGCCTACAGCGTTATTGCCATCACACTGGCAGATTCAGGTCAGTCAGTCAGGGTTGAGGATCTTCACTCCTCTAGACCTGTGAATTTTCAAACTTTATCACAGTTAACTTTAGAGCACTTTAGAATAGAATTGTATACAAATTATGTCTGTTGTTTGTTCAGCAGAATCTAATTAATGAAAGGAAGTAAAAGTTGTATCAGAGTGAAGGTTTCACTTAAAATATGAATCATCACAACTTCACAAAGCTGTGACGATTCGCTCCCTCAATCCTCTCTTTGCCTTCAGAAAGAACTATACATCATTGCTGTGGGACTGTGTTACTTATTTTATTTTCACATGAGCTCCAGATTGTGCTGATTTTACCATATTTACATGGTGTCTTTGGACCAGGCCATGGGAAGAGAGAGTGCTGTGCCCTTATCCAACAGCCTGAGTGTGACTGAACAGCCCAGGATTGAGCACGCACTGCGCCAGGCTAGCCAAGGCTACTCCAAGCAAAGTAGAGACATTATCCCCTTCAGACACGGTCCGTGAGTTCTACTTATGGCATTGTTATATTTCATTTAAAAACTCTTGACTATTTCTGATTTGTTCTTCTTTTGAATAACTTGAATAACTGAACTGGTAGTGTTATTTTTGCCTGTAGGTCATATTATTGTTTCCAAAGTATTCCTGGGCCATAGCTTCCCCGTCCGACAGGGGGAGCCAGTGGACAGCGGCAACTATCCCAAAGCCCACTCTGTGTATCGTCAAGTCAACACGAAGTATGGAACCATGATGAGTGAAGGTATATATATCAAAGGACATGAACAGGAATCATTTTCACTGAATACTACGCAGTGTTATTGCAATTCTGTGTGTTTTTCATTCAGAGAGACCCTGCTCCTCCAAAACACAAAGTGGTCCTGAGTGCAGCCTAAAGCAAAGACAGTGGTTTGTGTTTGACCATGAGCTTGTCTTGCCCGAGTACATCATTGATTTTGAGTACATCACACAGGTAATGAATTCAAACACCTACCTTTACTGAGTAATTGAACCCACCTAACAATACACATCGTTTTGCCTTTTCGCCACACAAAATGACTGCTTTAAACCATTTGATGTGTACTGTGCTATTAGGACCAAGGTCAGCCTGTCCTCCCTGACCTATGCTCAGGCACAGGTGACCCTCCTCTCCATGATAACAACCTGGACAAGGAGGTCCTCAACATGGAGCCCATGCTGAAACCACGGCCCAAGATGTTGAGCCTGGATGAGAAAACTCTGCTTAATGTGGCCAGAGCCAATGTACTCAGTCAGATCACTGTAAGGATTTTGGCTCTTAACTGAGAGTCTAATGTTTCTAATTACATAGGCTCACAATGAATTTACCACTTTCTTGTGCTATCGCCGATGTGTTGACTCTCCAGGTGTTGAACCTCCATGGCAACAGTCTGAACAAGCTCAAGGAGATTTCTCATCTGACGGCTCTGCGGCATCTTACCATCAGCTTCAATGAGTTCACACACCTGGATGACATCGTGCACATGGTGAGTGAGAAAAGGCAGTTCCAATTATTACCTTTTTAAACTACATACTGTGTTTAACATTTCCTGTGTTGGTGAAATTCTAGCCAAATCTAGAGTTTGTGGATGCCAGTTATAACCACCTAGTGACTCTAGACGGGCTGAAGGGGCTGGGGCGGCTGAAGCAGCTGGACTTGCGCTGGAACAAGCTGACCAAGGCTAGGGAGGAGGCAGCTGTGCTGAGGAAACACGCCCCTAACTTGCTGAAACTGGACACCCGACACAACCCCTGGCACAGGGTACATGCTGTGATCTATAAATATGAAGATGTTGAGGCATAACAGTGCATATATACTAATTGCATGCTCATCATATTCATTATGTTTGTATTATCAATGAATCAATGAAGTAAATAATACTGTACAGGCACAATGAAGCTGCTTTGCTTTTTCCAGCCTGAGACCGTCAGAATGACCATACTGGGCCGTCTCATGACCCTCACACACCTGGATGATGTGTTGGTAGCAGAGGAAGAGGCTGCTGCTGCTGCTCAGATGGCTGCTGGGTCAAGAATTAACCAGGTTAAGAAATACACTGATCACGTTGCAGATATTGCATGCATGTGTGGATGGTTACATGTATGAACGAATGAAAGCCAAAAAGGCCAATAATTGAGAATATTCATTCCTATTGAAACTGGAACAAGTGTAGAAAAAATATAAATGTCCCATTTTTTTTTTAATATTTCATTGTTTCCTGTAGTATTCTTTGTAGATGTGGGGGGCTGTTGGCATCTTGGCCCATTTCAGGTTAATTTCCAGTAGGTGTTGCAGTTGATTGATTCAATCCAAAATAATTATAAGTAACATGCTCCAGTGAAAGATGCAGCATGTGCTAATCTGATACTCATTCATAGTTGCATTGCATTGTGTTGTCTGTAATTCAGTCAGATCTGTTTATACTGCGATTGCAGGCAGCTCTTCTGGTGCACTCCCGTACAGATAGCGAACGGCCCCGCAGTCTCAGCCTGCTCTCAGCAGCCCAGCACCTATATCAGCTCAGTTCAGCACCCTGGGACCTCAACAGAGAACTGGCACCAGGCTGGACTGCAAAGGTGAGCTTCATCAACAGCTAGCTTTCTGCAGTGTACAAACAGTATGGGCATGTGGGTTCATCTGTAAAGGAGTGATTACAAAGGAACATTTGTCTATTATATAATTTGTACGTTTTTATGAAAATACTATCTCTAGTGGATGATAGTGCGACATGATATTGACAATATGGCAATTGAGATTTGAAATTGGATACTTGTGGACTAATTAAATTAAAGCACTATAGCAAGGCAAAGTGGTGTTAATATGATATGGCTTTCCACAGAGGAGCTTAATTTATTTATCCCTCTTGAATCATCATTGAGAGATATTTCAATCAATTTCAATCATACAAACTCCGTCTTTAATAATGTATACAATTTTAATTCAGTTGTGACCTCTGAATGCTAACCAGATCACAACCCTGAACCTGGACAGCCAGAAGATTTACAAGCTGACCAACCTGGACAAGCTGGTCAACCTGCGCTGGGCTTCTTTCAATGACAATGAAATCTCTAAAGTGGAGGGGCTTGACAACTGCCTGCACCTGGAGGAGCTGTCCCTCAACAACAACTGTATCAGAACACTGGAAGGTCAGTCACACATAGATAGATAGATGGATAGATAGATAGATAGATAGATAGATAGATAGATAGATAGATAGATAGATAGATAGATAGATAGATAGATAGATAGATAGATAGATAAAAATCACTTGTATGACTGTGTGTGTGTGTGTGTGTGTGTGTGTATGTGTATGAGTTGTGCTGCACAGCCTTGTTAATGAAGGATCCGGGTCACTTTGTATTCAACTCTCATACCCAGACCCTTCATTGCACAGTGACTGTATTTACTGTATACTGTATACACATTGAAATACTGATGCAGTATTTCAATGTGTTATCTCTTGTTTGTGTCTTTCTCATAGGACTGTCAAAACTGCATTGCCTAAATAAACTGAGTGTGAATGGGAACCAGCTGTCTTGTCTGGATGCCTCAGTGCTGGACCAGCTGCCCAACCTGCACTTTCTGTCGGTGGAGAACAACTGCATCGGCTCCATGCATGGGATCCAGAGGGCTCGCTCCCTCCTTGAGCTCTACATCGGCAGCAACCGCATTTCTACCACACGCGATATCTACTACCTTAAGGCGAGCATCTCACAGAAAACAGTTAAAAAAACAGCATGTTAAATTGCAACCGTAGGTATTTCAATTCACTTCCCTTTTTTATAATATTGTCTGAGAAGATCTAACCCTCCTTTTCTTCAGGGATTGACAAACCTCATTATGCTCGATCTTTACGGAAATCCTTTACTGGAGAAACTGGAATACTATCGGATATACGTGGTGTTCCAGCTGCCCTCCCTAAAAGCATTGGATGGGATTGCGGTGGTATGCATCAATAGCCATCAACCAATCTAACTGATCAAATGTTGTAGTGGTGGTAACATAAAGAGCCTATATCCTGAATGTTGAAAGACATGGTGAAGCTGTTGTGTTCTTTAGGAAGTAACTGAGTGTGAGAATGCAAAGGATGTGTTTGGGGGGCGACTAACCCCTGACATGGTGGCAGAGAAGCTGGGACACTCTAACTACTCAGACATTACAAACCTCAACCTGCAGTCCTGCTCCATTAGGTA
This sequence comes from Monocentris japonica, assembly GCA_900323365.1. Taxonomy (NCBI): domain Eukaryota; kingdom Metazoa; phylum Chordata; class Actinopteri; order Trachichthyiformes; family Monocentridae; genus Monocentris; species Monocentris japonica. The sequence continues at coordinate 9,749 of OOFE01014825.1, read as the reverse complement.
ATAAAGTGGCTCATCTAAACATAGGCAATAGTTGAAATGAACGTGATTGTAATTTTTCACTATGCTCAAAAGTATCTACGTATCTACTAAATTCGTAAAAAAGCGTCATCTTCCACAGGATGGTTGACCTGGTTCCAGCAGACTTGTTCCACAACCTGTGCAGTGTCAACTTGGAGCACAACAATCTCACCTCCTTCTCAGGCCTCATCTACCTGCCCAACATCAAGGTAATTACACCAAATGCCACATGTCAAGCTGGCTTGAAATGAGAGTTTAAGCCTTGGGCAAATTAATTATTTCCAATCTCTTCCTTGCAGGCTCTGTGTCTGAACTATAACCACATTGAGTCCATCCTGCCCAGGCAGAGGGCTCAGGCCCACCTGACTAACAGACAGCTACTATACCACAAAGTCAACTCCAGTGGCTATGGCCAGCAGAGCCCATCCAAAGGCAACAGGTAATATGACACACTTCTCATTTAATAAACACCTGCTTGTTTATTTCTATGTTTTACATTGTTGCAGCAAAGTATGGACTTTGAATTTAATTTGTAGATTTTAACCATGTGGGGGCAGCACTGACCAGCACATGTTTTACTTCCTCTTGATAAGTACACAATTTACCTGGCTTGCTAATAAAATACATGTAGTAAATGTTTTAAGAAGTGCTATGGTGGCCCAAGGTCAGTGTCATGCTTAGCAGTACTATTTTCCATTTCACAAAAGTAAAAATGGAGGTAATATTCAAACTTTTTAAATAGTTTGTCCCTAAAAAACTGAAAATTGAATTTTGGTTTCTTATTTTCAATTTTCCACATTCTTGGTGTATCATGAAAAAATGGGAAATACATATTTTCCTTTTGTAGAAAGCAATACATAAAGTAGAATAGTGATAAGCGTTCCACCGAATGTCAAGTTTTTGTTTGTCCTGACTGTGATTGCCTTGAGTTGGACTGTACTTGTGAAGTCTGACTAGTTAAATGAGGCAGCGGGGGGAGAGAGAGCAGTTCATTTAACCAGAGAGATAAGCAAACACTCAGAGCTCCCATTCTGTGACTGTGTTTAAGGGAAGCAGGGCCCACGGACAGCCTAGAGCCACTGATGGGCAGCCTGGAGGTGCTGCATTTGAGTCACAATGGCATCTCCAATATGGCCAATCTGCAGCTCAGCAGGCTCACCAATCTTAAAGCACTCTTCCTTCAAGGTACGTACGGGTGGTGTACCACCCTTCCCTTACAAAACCTGTGAAAATTGCAGTGTATAGAGCTTGTGAAAAGGCAAGCACAGAGAGCAAAGCCTCCTTTAGACCTCAGACAGGTGGGAGATGAGGCTTGAAGAAAAGAAATACAGACTTTCTTTTCAATTGCTTTTGATGGCATTTGATTGTGTTTTGCTTTATCAGGGTGATTTGTCCCACAAATCTGACCTTACTCTTCTGGTCTTGCTTTTTTGCTTATAAACCTTTCAAAGATGTCTTTATAATTTTGGTGCTCTTTACACAAGGTGTAAATGACAAATGCCCTGGATATTTTTATATTATCTTAAAAGTTGTTTAGGCATGTAACTTTACTTTTCCATTTGCCTTTTAGAAATATTAGACTCCACAGATTTAGTTCACAGTATTCCACCTCAATGTGGCAATTTCTTATTTTTTTCTGCTTTCCCCAGGTAATGAGATCAGCCAGGTGGAGGGCTTGGAGGGGCTTTACCGACTCAGAGAGCTGGTACTAGACAGGAACCGGATCAAGGCCCTGGCAGAGAACTCCTTTATAGCTCAGACCATCCTGCTGGAGCTGCACCTAGCAGAGAACCGCATTCGGAAGCTTAACCATCTCGAGCCTCTCACTCAGCTCCGCAAGCTCTTCCTTGGCATGAACAAGCTACAGGTACTCTGCCAGGAGTAGCCTGCTCACAGGCCTGGCTCTGTGCCTGTGTATTGGGGTTTTCATTAGCATTGCCATAATGAGAGGAGGAGACCAGCAAGGTCACAGCCAGCTTTTGTATAGCTTTTGATTTACCCCTGACTTCTACTGTTCATTCATATGCAAAATGTGTTGGATGTTTAAGAATGTATTTTATTCAAACTACATCGGTAGTACTTCTCCCTGTGTTTGCAAACTAGGACATGAAATATAGTAATTATGAGTCGCATGCATGGGGTAGTATTAAGGAGAATCAAGTTTGATTGAAGGTCAGGGTGGTACGTATGAGGAGAGAGGGGAACAATCAAGGCAACGTGTAATCAGCTTTTCAGTCTACACCTCCTTCTCACCCCGGGTGAGTGATTTGCAGTTATGTTGCCAGATGCTTTCCCCCTTTACTTCCTTAATCTTTTCATGCTTTCAATTAACATACATAGACATAAAATATAGCATTCATCCCAACGCATCAGTCTTCACAGTGGGAGCTTCTTTGAATCACAGCCAAGTCCAGTCATAACCCTGAGGATGAGAGAGACACCCTCATGTCCCTTTGCATGCCCAAACTCTCTCATGAGATTAATGAGAGCTCACACATGTAATCTCTCCCATCAGCTGTCCTCACTACACCAAAATTATGGAAAGGTTCAGCCCTAATGCACATGTCTCTATGTAGGGTAGGCAGGGAATGAAACAGAAAAGGTCACTATTGTCATTATTGTTATTTAATCTTTGTTTCTCTATTTTCTGTAGGATATCTTAGAGCTTGACAAACTAGAAGTACTTCCTTCACTGACTGAGCTCTCTGTTGTTGACAATCCTGTGAGTATTACCAATGTTTATCTACCTCAAAGTTCATTTAACACAATGTGGCCTTATGAATTGATATAGATTATTGTCCAAGGTAGGTACTCTAGGTAGCTAATGAAATACATTTGTGTATGTTTTGTGAAGGTTTTGCTATTATGAGCTCTGATCATTGAATTGAATCCACTAGCTGTTGGTGGAGCTCATAGGATGCTTTGAAGCATGCTCACAGGCTCACTTTCTCACTTCCACAAACCAAAACACTAACCCAGTGTAACTCTGTGGTTCTAAATTAAGCGATTACATGATGGGCCGTCTGCTGTGCCCAAAACTGGCCGGCATCAGACACAAATCCGTTGACCAAATGGCAGGGCTCTATTGGCCCGGGTACAGCACCCATCTGGAGTTCATGGATCAGGCCTGTGCAGAGCCCACAGCCCAGGGCGTCCCTGTTGTCCGTGGGGCCATGCTCAGCTGTGGTAGCCTGTTTACCCCACAGCACCCATCCCCCTTCTCTTCCCATAGGGGGCTTAATCCTGCCAGGGGGTAGAAGCCAACAGCCACCCTAGAGACAATACCTCCTGCTGTCGACCACATGAGATCACCGCTTCACCCATGTTCCCTAGCCAAATTCTGTCTTCTCCTCTCAGCTGCACATCCATTGGCATGCACTGATCGCTCAGTCACAACAGTGTCCTGCAGGAACACACAGTTCTATGACTGGACAGACTGGATTTGCACCCTGGCCAGAGGGTGCCCTCAGCTGGGCAGGGGGAAGTGAAGGACCAGGGAGCTATCTACAGCTATCAGCTGGGTCATTGGAATAGCTGTTGGAAACATGATCTCTGGAGGTTGGGGGCCTCAGGGAGGTGCATGGGACCCACATAGCATCACACTCAGCAGATATCTCAGGACAGGCTTCACTCAGGCTCCCTACATGAATTTGTTTGATGCTAGCTAGGTCAGTGCAATTTATTTCCAGCTTGTTTCAGTGGCCAGGTGTTTGTTTATTTTTTTTGCAGGTGGCCCGGCGTTCCCTTCACAGGCCAGCTGTATTGCTACGTCTCTCCAGGTTGCAGGTCCTGGATGGTGTGATGGTCACACTGGAGGAGAGGACCAGGGCTGAACTCCTCTGTACAGATGCACCGGTGACAGCTTGTGTACACGTGCAGGCATACATATCAAAATTCAAAATGCTTTTATCATTAGACAATTTGGAGAAGGTCATTCATGCTTTTCTATCATCTTGTTTAGACTATTGTAACTACTTTTACACCTGCCTCAATCTGTCGTCCTCAGTTTATACAGAACGCAAGGGCTAGGATTTTAACTGGTGCTAAACCAAGAGATCTATCACCCCAATTCTACCATCTTAACACTGGCTTTAAGATTATACTTCAATGTCATATTGAAGATCAAAGGCACGTGCAATATAGAACTATATAGAACTGTCTATATAGAATATAGAGTTACTGTGTCTCTTGAGTTGGTACAGAGACCCATAATGGGCCTCATGTTAAATGCAACTTGAAATCACACAGAGACAACAACCAAACAGCAGCTAACAAAAAGGGGGAAAAAAACATGGATCATATTGATGTCCACGTAACGGGAGAGCAGAGCAGTAATGCTCCTCCAGCTCTGAATTAAAAGCAGCCTAAGCCTGCTGGCTTCATCCTGCTGATTAGATGAAATGTGCCTGGCCGATAATGCACCAGTGGATTTACCCCCTATTAGCCAGGTCAACACGACCCACTCTGCTTGTTAATAGTAGATGTGGGAACGACAGAGCAGAGATCCTGGGCTTTCTCATTAAAAACATAAACACAAAGAGTTCCCCCCATTGACCCCCATAACCCTTTCATTTCAGCCATATGCCTGTGTCTGCTTCTGTTTTTTCTTTTAATTTGAACCTTGCTATTGTTGAGTAGTCATTACCATTCCCCTATAAGATGCTTACATATGTGGAACAACAGCAATTTAATCATCCATACTCCGCCTCGGGTGTGGGTGCAGTAGACACACTGTAGTGACAATTGAAGCCATGGGAGGCAGGAGACATGGGGGCCACTACATGACAAGGATACACAGATTAGTTAGGCCAAAGACCTTGAGTTGGCCCCAGAGGCACCCAAGAGGTCATTCTTTCACATTATCTGAATGAGAGTATCTGCTCATCCTCTCTAATCCACTCCTGTATTAACTTTGCCTCCCTTCCCCTCCTTATTTGATGTTTTTCACACAGCCATACTCCCAGTGCCCTGGGGCTTCTGTGCCTAGCATGGATATAAACCTTCCTGGACTGCTACCCCTCATGTCTCGTAACACCCCTCTGAGAGGTATGGGTCTGACTGGAGGATTACAGAACTTCTTGGGGCACGATATCCTGCCATGCAATGTGTACGATGCCCAACCTCATGACACATCCAAGTGTGAGTGTGACATTTCTACTCTCGCAGCTCATGATGAGTTTCTTGATAAATTTAATTCGGCATAACACCAAACTTTAGATAAGCACTGTTTGTTTGAAATGGGAGAGCTATGTTTCTTCAACTTCTATCAAGAGGGCTGACTTCAGTATTATCATAAACCAGGCAACTGTTGAGTATGAAGTTAACTGACAAAATTGACCACAGAGTGTATGAGGTCAGTCTGTATGTGGTGCCTCCACTCAGTATTTGACACTCTTATCCTGGCCCAGGCACTCTAAACCACACTACTGTGTTAATTCCCAATGTCAGACAAGAAGCACAAACACAGTAGCGCTGCCCGCAGTGGTCAAGCAGAGATCACCTTCAGGCACATCAGAAGAACAGGGAGCAGCCTACCCGCCACAGGTCTCCTTCCTGATGGAAACAGAGTGCTCATCACTTACCCCAATCTGGAACAAGACAGCAGGTTGATAAAACCTAAATCACAGAGATTTCTATTTCTATGATTCTCTTAAAATATTATATAAGAGATATGTGCAAAAGAAGATACAATAGACTGTAACTCACACATGTTGTTGTATTCCAGATTCCTGAATGCTGGTGCTCCTAAACCCCCACCCATGTAGCAGCCCTGGGAAGAAGGTCTTGGTAGTAAAAAGTGGAGAATACTGATGCTCATTGTTAATGCACACATGCTTTGTTCACTTAAACTTGATGGCCATGACTAGCTCTCTAACTGCCTTACATTCCATTGTTGTCATATAATATTTTGTCTGACATAAGGATAGACATACTGTGGACTCAATGTAATGTGAATAAATCACCTTGACTGCTCTGCTGAATTCTGGTTTACATTAAAACTGCTTTGGGGCTAAAGAAAGTCAGGCTACTTGAGGGGGCCATGTAGTCCCTTTTACATCCCTCCCTTGTGTATAATGACTCTGACTGCCATTTTTTATCCACATATGTGGATCACTAACCATGGTAATCTGAGAGGTTTTGGTGTCGTTTCCACTGCTATCCCATCCTTGCCCCTAAACAAGTGAAAAAACACCCACAGATGCAAGGCCGTGTGAGGCTGGCATGCTGCATCCACTGGGTCAAATGGATCCCCAACAAGTGGATAATCCAGCTTTAGCACACCTCTCTGTGGACAATAATCTGCAGTCACTCAGATAAAGATGTAATCTTGAATGAGGTCCAAATGGATTGCAGAGATTGTCAGTTTCATCATGTTAGCCTCTTTTCAAAAAGCCCACCACGATTTCCCCACTAATAGGCAAATCTCATGTGCAGTAACTGGAAATGAACCAGTCGCCAACTTCACTTGACAGTTAACTCCTGTGGTTAACACAAACACCAGTCAGAGCCACAGTGATAATGATGATAATGCCTTACCCTTAAATGTGGAAGATATGGCCTAAATCAGGGGCTCTAAACACTTTTCATTCCAGGACCATTAGGCTGGAGATTTTGCTGGGGTCCTGGAATTTTTCATACTAAGTACTCCTAAAAAGATAGAACATCCAATTGACTGGGCACACAGTTTTTGGTTGCACATGATGCAGTAATAAAGCTGGAAGCAGGGGTATGGTTTTCTGTTTTTCCCCCTTCCGACCTCAACCCTCAACCTCTGATTTTGTGCGTCAGTGGTGTTAGTCTGACCACTAGGTGTCCTTAGTGATCCACTAGCTCTGCCTGTACAACACTACTAATCAGTCCAATGAATCTACCTCTTCTTTTCTAGCCAGTAATCTATCAGTTGTAGGACAGGTTCAGTGGATACGCGGTTATGCTTTAGGCTACACTTCCAGCTAGTGTGGCCTTTGCTAAACATGCGACGCAACAGCCAGTTCTGGGCAGCAAAAGCGAGAGGCTCTCGCCTAACGAGCTCCTCTAATGCATGTACTTAACTTCACTTAATTTGTGTTAATTCCCAGCATTAAGCGGGGCTAATGACTGTACAAGTGAGTGCGCTGCCATTACCTTGCTCTGCCTGACATCAAATGACAGCTGATGGGCTCACACAGAAAAAAACTCTCTAATGCACAGATTTGGGGGCTCAGTGAGAGTGTTCTAATACATTAGGTATCGCAAAGGATAATTTCACAGTTTATTTTTGTATTTTGTATACAGTTATACAAATATATAAGTTCTGTGTGTATAGTAGGATTGTAGTGAGTATACCACTTCATACAGTATGTTTCTCCTTGCGTATCTGTCAGTATTTTTAACATTAAAATGACATTAGCATGAAGATGTGAATAATTCATCAGTCTTGAGTGAACCCAGATGCACTGGGCTGTCTGTCATTTCTCTTTCTCTCTCTCTCTCTCTCTCTCCCCCCATGTGAGTAGAGCACATGGTTCATAGCTGGTTTAATGGGATGGAATGTGACAGGTTATGTTTTCATCTGCCTGATATGGAGCCTAGCCTGGGAGGGAGGAGGGAGCGAGAGAGAGAGAGGATGGGAGGGAAAGTGAGTTAGCCTCCGCAACCATAGACTGGATTCATAATTAGACATGTTTGAGCTTGTTGTGAATCAGTCAGAGATTATGCTCTTTCCCCCAAACCCAACACACATGCACACGCACACGCACACCTACACATACACATACAAAAACACATGCTCTGTATGGGGCCATTACTGCTGGTCCAGTGACTGCCTACATTTTGCTGTGTCTGTGCATTCAGAGCACCATTAGTCCAAGACTCTGTGAATAATTGCTGAATGGACCATGTTTTCAATGCTATCTACTCAGGTTCCAGTGTTGTTGGTTGGGGGGTTGAGGTTGTGGGTGAAGTGGATGAGGACGAGGACATTGATTGATGTTTGAGGCCAGTCACAAAGATGATACAGTATCTTGTACATTGCTTATCCAGGCATTATGTATTGGTAATATATGAACACCAATAGGCCACACATACATTACACACTAAGCACCTTGCATTAACTTTAAGAAGTGCAAAGTGCAAGTGCGATTGTGAAAATGACCTTTTGGGTGCTGATGGCAACCAAATACGGGTCACCATCAAAATGTGAATGATTTTGTTTTCAAAAGGTGCATATTGTGTCCCAAGATCATTTTTAAGTCCTACAAATAAATTCTCCATTCAAAAACAATCTCACCATATTATTGCTTCTCTAAAAATCTGTCATTGAGTTATTGTTGTCGCTTGTCATTTTCCTGTAATTTTTTTCCTGTCAGGCTCCTTGGAATAAAATAGAGGGAAAGGAGAGAGAGGGAAAATATAGATCAAAGATTGAAGTGAGAGTGATAATTAGAATGAAAAGGGAAATGCTGTTATTTTGTGCAGACATTCTGGTGAGAGCACACTAAGCCTTGCAGAAGCATTAAATCTTAACTGCTATTCATTTCTGGAATTGTGTGTGATTCATCACATTATTGGACTTCTGTGCTATTTATCACATTATTGCAATTACACAAAACCTGTTGCTTGGATGAAATGGCAGGAACAAGATAACAAAGATAGGCAAATAAGCAATTATCTGGGTATATATCAGAAATAATTTTTCAGAGTACTCTCAAATGCTCTGCCATTTGTGGATAGGCCAATATAGTATAGGCTTTTTTGCGCCACAATATTCACATTTGAGCTTCTCTTTTAACAACCTGTAATTCTTAATTCAAGTGGATATTCTTCTCCAGCAGTCCTAACATGAATGGAGCAACGATACAGGAGGATTATAGGGTGTAATATATGTTGTCATGACTGAAGGGGTTTTTTGTTGTTGTTTATTGTGTCCTACACAGAGCAGAAATTGCTTTTTTTTCAAGATGACAATGGAGCATAACCTCATGCCCACACTTATCCCCTCTGCCTCTGCCAAGAGTAACAATAACAACAACAACTGTAATCTCCTTTGCTACAGATTATTATATTTCTTTGTGTTGATATTGTGGCCTTTTTACTTGATCACTTCATGATCCTCCTCTTTGCCCTCTTCCAAAGTAAATCAACATTTGGGAGAGGCAGAGACACTTAACCACAATCACTTTCATTGTATTGCAATAATAAAATACTCTTAGGATTTACTCTTTCGTATTAAAAAGATGATAATAAGGAGTTAGAATGTAATATTAATAATACTCATCCTATGTGGATTTTGAGGGTAGCCTAAGCACATAAGCTTTAGGATTTAAAGATACTGGCAAGTGCCAAGGTGAAAAATTACTTAGGATAAGGAGCATAAGCAATCCCATGATGTGTGTCATTTGATGTAATTATAATTGCAAAGAGGACTGTTCTTTTCATTGTTCAAGAGAAAGCAAGCTGGAGTGGTAAATCCCTTTGTTATCTTCATATTGTGTGTGTGTGTGTGTGTGTGTGTGTGTGTGTGTGTGTGTGTGTGTACCTAATGGAGGTACAGTGCATTCAGAAAGTATTCAGACCCCTCCACGCCTATTCAGACGCCTTTCCAAATCATGTCCAATCAAATGAATTTACCACAGGTGGACTCCAAACAAGATGTAGAAACATCTCAAAGATGATCAAGAGAAATGGGAGGCACCAGGGCTAAATTTCAAATGTCATAGCAAAGGGTCTGAATACTTTCAGTTTTTCGCTTT
>OOFE01014822.1:25948-38069 GCA_900323365.1 Monocentris japonica | reverse complement strand
TTACCCCTCGTCCTCCTTCCTCCACTTCTCAATTTACAATGATCTCCGGTTTTCGTTATAAAGTTCAGTAAATCCTCAGAGCACATGATGGTTTCATGGCCACTAGGAGTCTTCGCTGGTGTCTCCTGAGAGGGAAACCAAAGAGAAACCAAACCACATACAGGCAGACAGGCACCTTAATGGATACCTGGAAATGACAGAGAAAGGATTTTTCATTTTTGAATGTTTCTGGAAGTTGCTTGTTGTGAGAGGACGACTGAAGACAGCTCTCGCAGACAGCATTACGTTTTTTAAAAACAGAATATGACAGGACCAGTGAGGCCTAACCTGGTTAAATCCATACATTCGCTGTCAGCATTTCAGTCCAACCCAGAGGGACAGCTCCCTCGTGAAACAGGAAGTGGAGTCTGCTGCACAAGGCAGCACCTTATGGCATTATAATATCCTGTCTCTGAGCACCCTCCCGATTCCCTCCATTCTTTTCCCCCAATAAAAGTGCTCTCTTCCCCTCTGACATCCTGTGCGCCGGGCCAAGGAGGATCTGCCGAGCGCTGACTCTCACCAAAGGATGAGAGAAGGCGGCCAAATCCTGACAGAAAAACATTTCTGTTCTCTTGATTAAATCCAATGGGATTATAGCCTCGGGATCCAAAAGGCTTAATTGCCAAGATGAATAATACAGAAATGGAGAAGGCAGCTCCAGAAATGATGGCCAACACAAGACGGGGACGGAGAGGGAGAAAAAGAGAGAGAGCAAACACACAGAGCAAAGCACGTTTCATGTGCACAATGTAAGCACACATGCACGCACACACATGCACGCACCAATACTTCCGGGACAACTTTGAATGAGGTATCTGGCTGACATGCTGGCCTTTCACTTCCAAGCTTCAAAGGCTGCCCCAGTCATTCGCAAGCCCGTAAACCGATCCATAAACTGATCCAGAGGCGATGTTTTATGAGTATAAATCTCTCTGCATGGCCTACGATTTTGCAATTATGGTCCATTTTATAGATACGGTCTACAATCTGCGTCCTCATTAGAACTTTCTGGCAGCAAGGACAGCATCTCTTTTTTTTTTAGGGCTGTCGAGGGAGAAGGGACATTTGGACACATCATTCTGACTATGTTAAAAGATGAGTCAGTGATCTCAGTGTCACTCTTGGATCAATCCCATGTGAACCCAAATGACCCCATGGCTGCAGCGATTTATCACACGCTGCTGAGAAGAAGCCACACACAGTCACACCCTCCCTCTTCTTTCTCTCTCAATCTGTCATTAAATGTGGACACATGTAATCATACATATACATACACACACACACACACATTTTTTCAGGTGTAAAATATGTTCAAAGAAATGAAACATTAACAGAGGCACACCAGACCAGAGAGAAACCCCCTTGGGATCTGATGAACTATATAGTCCTCCACGGTCCTTCTCTGCCTGCCTGACATCTCCATGATAAATGAAACACCCTGCTTGGCTGAGTCACAGGACAAGGTATCTAGCTGCCCCAGCCCCACTGAAACGTCTGGTTCCTGGCTCTCAATGCCCAGTGGAGAGCTCCTTCTCTTGGGCTCGGGGCCCAAACGGGTGCCCTGAATTTAGCTCCATCGCCCTCTTTGCCAGGAACAATGGAGGACCAGAGCTGGAAAGTCCCTACCTCCCTCTTGTTGACACTCCATTTCAATAGCTTTCCAGTCCAAATGGGATGATGACAGCGTGTATAGGGCAAAGCAGCACAGGCACCTCAGACTGGGGAACAAGGAGGGATATCTTTGTGGAGAGTCTAATGTGCTGTAGCCTAGAAATGTGCTGACAAAGCTACAGGGCTTGGGGAAGCAGAGAGGAGATTCCTGTGGCTGATAATGAGCTGGGAGGTACATTTACAACGATCAATCTTTCACCACAGGTGCTTGCTGTGGAACGACACAAAGCATTCATTGCACCCATCCCCTAACAAAAGGAGAGCCAAATGGAAGCCGAATGAGGTTTGCAACTTAAAATGATTTGAGCGTCCAATCTAAACTGACACGATGAAGAGGACTGAATTGACAGAAAGTATGAAAATATTAAGAGTCAAAGGAGATTATAGTTTCAGTTTCAGTGTCAACAGTTGCAACCCAATATCAACCCAGAGAGGCACAGCAAATGGCAGGACTTCAGCGAGTCTGAGTAAATAATATGGGTCTATTTTTGAGAGTCTGTATGTCTTTTTCTCTCTCGGCTGCCCTGCATTTATCGCTGGAATTTGGAGCAACGTTAACAGTGTTTTGCAAGGGACTGTGCGGTGTTTCCAGGCCATAACGTGGACGCAGCAAAGAACACAGTATGGGATGGGCATGCACTTCCCAACTGACAGTGAAAATATGGACGTGAGACAAACCCACACGTCTCGCTGCATGCTTGTGTGGCTCCTGCTGAGATACCACACCAACAGTGGACCTCGTATTCATTTCCTATGAAGTGTGTGTGCGCTAAATAAAAGAGATTTTCTTCTTCGTTGCGGTTGAAGGTCCTTCCTAATAGTGATCCGGTATTAAGAACATGTGTTAAACCATCATCCAGGACGTCTTTTTCTCTGCGCTTGTTTTGGATGTGGATACTGTAATAGGGGGTTTGATACCATGAGCTTGATGAGGACTCATGAATTTGACATACATGAATGAAAATGTGCATGTGTACGTGCGCGGGTGTGTGTGGTCATATTTTTGTTGGTATACGCATGAAAATAAGAATGTCTCAGTTTTCAGGGCAGAGCACTTCTGACAAAGTGACAAAGTGAGAGAACGAGAGAGAGAGAGAGAGATTTGGGGGGGAGTGAAAATGAGACATTTTCCCCATATTTTCCCCTCTTTCCTTCCAGAGGTTAAAGAAACTCTATCCTGAGTGAGTTCCCTCTCTTTTTTTATGAGTTGTGGAAGAAGGAAATATTTTTTGGCACGCCCCAAATTTTAGAGAGGAAAAGTAGGCCACATTTAGAAGTGCCATCATCATCCTATAAAGGGGGAAGGCTTCTTCTGTTTTCAAAGGCTGGTGAAGCCTGCCCACTGAATCTATTCAAGTCTGTGTGCTTGTGTTCATCGCACTGATACATTTAAAGAAATCCATGCAGTCTGAAGCCAGGTTTCATTACTGCATCCCACAGCCATTATACTGCAGCTTGTTCCTGGGTATGCAACTAACACTACAAACTACACAATAATACATTATTTATTATATACTTTCCAAAGTGGCGACATGCCAGCGGAGACCATTGAGTTATAGTGTGCTGCCCATTTTGAAACATTGAAACCTGAAACCCCAAATAGGATTAACTACTTGACCTAAGTGAAATACAGTACAATATATCTGAGCTGGTGCTGGTTCCAGTCTCAGGTCAAAGAAAATCCTGTCTGATCACCGGCCAGAGGCACTCATGAGTTGTGATGTCCACCTCCAGCCTGTGACACCAACCTCCAGGAAAAGGGAGAGACCTCTGGAATTTGACGTTCGCACCGGCCAACTGGCCGGCTAATCGCTGACAGAGGAGCTGATTGGCTGACACGAGATGAAACAGCTGGGAGCAATTTGGCTAGATACTTGCCCTTGATAGAATTTTGTGGGGAATTTCCCTTCTTGAACATACAACACACACTCAAAAAAGTCACACCACACTGACATGGCCCTGTAAAGTTTGTCCACAAATGAACACCCCTGAAGTTTCAGGTTGCACATATTACAACGTCGATGTAGAACATCTTTTAGGATGAGAAAGAGGAGAGGATACCACAACTCCCAAAAGATCAATTTTAAAACATACCACCATTAAAATCTATTCAAATGTCAAATACTAGGCAAGGTCCTTAGTGTAATACAAGGACAGCCGGGACCTTTAGAAGTTCTTGTTTCATGATTCAATGCCATATACAAATCTTTTCATTTATCACTGAAAATACACTTGACTCTAAAGGATCTTGGAAAGAAAAAGGAGGGCATAGAACTCAATGAACCGAGGAGCAGCTAAAGCAGGAAACCTTGGAAAACACTGCCACCCTTTGGTTATACGGTTACCAAGGATCCCTCCACGGGCCTGACTTCTCCATGACTTTTTCATGAGTGGAGCAGAACATTTAGGACTTAAAACTGAAATTACGTCCTGGCATTTGTATGCTGCTTTTCAGCTCAGAAAGGTTCTAGGTGGTATAAGCAATCTGGTTTACACTACTGGGCCAAACAGGGCGTACACATTATTAAGTTACTAAATTTCCTCCTAACACAAATGTTTGTACTTCTTTTATTAGCTAGAGTTGATTTATCAGAGGTATGGTTTCTGAACAAGCAGTTTTTACAACTATGTTCCAAATCTTTCAATGGGGCCCCAAGCTCTGGCAAACCCTCCTTGGCATTGCTGTAGAAAAATGTGAAAATAGTCTAAATTAAATAATAGCTAACGATAGATAACAATTGTGTAATGCGATGAGCATGGACACACCCAGGAAGAGTTCTTAAAGTGACCCGTTTGTAAAATTAGAAAAATCTTACATGCTTCACCCAATTTGGTAAAAGAAAAAAAATCTCTTCCCAACTGGGACACACTTCTGCAAACTCCATAACCAGTGTGAAAACTTTGTGGTTTGTTTTAACCTCCATACTGAACTGTTGACATCATCCACAGTCCAGTACTGTGTGTTTTCCCCTCACTCACTATTTAATAACAAAAACAGTCTTAAAAAGGTGCCAAAGTGGTTGGAACGTCTCCATCATGGCATGTATGAATTGAAAAACAAACACAAGCAGAATATAATTCCAATCCTATCATTTTATTACACATCAAAAACATTCATTGCGATGACATTGTCTGATATTGGTGCAACAAACACAGCTCACCACACTGAATATGTATTCTGGTTATCTGACACCTAGTACATATATGGCAGCCTGCATGCATGTGTGTTTGTGCCAAATAAAGTTGATTTCATCAACCTTCTTCTTCAGCCTTGCTGTGAAAAATGGCCATTTTTGTGCACTCTTGAAGTCAGGTTTGGAGGTTGGAAGCAGAGCTAGGAAAAATAAGTATTTTATAGTAGTGTTTTGAGGATTAGAGTCTACTTTTTGGCAGTCTGGAGACGTTCGCTGACATTCTCCCAGTTGATGACATTCCAGATGGCCTTAACATAGTCTGGCCGGACGTTCTTGTACTGAAGATAGTAGGCATGCTCCCATACGTCGATACCAAGGAGGGGGATGAGACCTGAGGACCAGAGGAAACATAATTATACTGCCAACTCTGTCTAATCTGTGGCATTTTACTGGGGACAGTGAGAGAATGAAATGTGACATAGGCCATAGCCATTAGCCGCTGACCTGTGGTCCCCTGCAGGGGGTCCTGGTTAGAGCAGGCAGTGATGCGAAGCCTTCCACCCTCCTTGTCATAGCCCAGCCAGCCCCAGCCTGAGCCCTGCACTGCCACTGTGGCAGCAGACATCTTCTCCTTCATCTTCTGGAAGGAACCAAAGTCCCGCTTGATGGCCTCCATTAGCTCTCCTACAAGAAGTGAGACACAGGCAGCGACTTGACTGCAATGCTTCACATAAACAGTAAGAAAATGAAGAGGATGCAAAGCGCCTCAACTGCACTCTACTTGCATATTTCGTTTGCCAGTCAACCAAATACCAATTGAAAAGTCATAATTCCAAATGTTTTGCAATTTTAAAAAAAAATGCAAATTTGAAAATTGATTCTTGCGTTTTCAAAAATAACATGTATTTATAATAATAATTGTAATAATAAGTATTTTCTAACTTCATTATACGCCCCCCTTATAACCCCTCAGTCAGTGGTCTTAAACCGAGAGCCATGGAGGGCCAAGAGGCAGCAGGTTTTCATTCCTACCAAACACTACAGATTTCAGATTAGTTGAAGGGGTGCCAAGTAGTGAAAACAGCAATTCGTTGTAATGAAAACCTCTAGACTCATGGTTAGAGACAATTGCCTTACATTAAGAGTACACAAAAAGGATAGAGGAGGGAAATACATCATCATGTGGGTTTTTGCCTCACCCTGTGGCTCCCCTCCACCACTCGGGGAGAGGTTCGTCCAGAAGATGGTGTGGTTGACGTGGCCACCTCCATTGAACTTCAAAGCAGGCTGGAGGGCGACCTGTGCCGTCACATCTCCTGAAATACAAACCAAGTACATCCAGGAGAATCAGTAGTATCCTGTCACCAATGATTGTGACAGTGAACGTTTGGTACACAAATTACTAATAGAAGTCTAGGGTTTGATATAAATGTGACACAAATGCCATGCATACATCGGAAACAAAAAATGGAGGTACTCCTTGGTGACTCAAGAGTCCTTCTTGACACTACCTATTATGTTAACATTTGATATGGATTGCTTCATGTGAGTTCTTTGTTCGTACCCTTCGCCAGTGCCTCCTGACACTTCTCCTCTGTAATGTTGAGGTTGTTAACATAAGTGGCATGGTGCTTGCTGTGGTGCAGCTGCATTATCTCTGCATTGATGTGGGGCTCCAGGGCACCATAGTCATAGGTCAGGTCAGGGAGCGTGTGCTTCTGCCTCGATGCAGCTACCTGGTTTATGGCTTGGTTCAGGCACACTGTGCACCTGAATAAAGAGAGGAAATCCTTCAAATATGCCATCACAAACAAGCCTGTTGAGCAATTAGTCAGGTTTAGAGTAGCCAACAAGCAACTGGAGAGGTTGACATATGCCTGATTGGGAATAAATTCTTAATGCCAATCCAGACGTTTGGTCTTCAGTAAATGTGTGGGAGGCAAATCATTTTTAAATCACAAGTGATCCCTGTGGCTATAAAGTGGCTAAAAAACAAGCTAGGTTTATCAACTGCACCAGTCTTGAGTAACTGTCCTGAAGTGACTAACCCACGTTTCACATGTTGAAATCAAGTTACGTAGTTAGATACTAGCTAAGTGAGTGACGGAAAGAATGTAGCTGCGCATGTCGAGGTTGGAGTCTGGGTATAGCAAACTTGTGTATATAGTATACAAAGAATGAAGGCCATGGATGCAAGGACGTGCCTTACTTCAACAAAATCATTTTTATTAGCTAACTTATTAGCTGGATAAAAACGCCACAAGCTAACCTAGCTATGCTGCTAGGCAACGATAGCAACCTAGCTAGCTAGCTTAGAATAAGCAAGTGTCTGTCTCAAGTTCATGAACGGCTATAGCTAACAAGCTGCAGTTGTCCTCGTTTCCTCTGCACTTGAAACAGAATAATCACACTAGTTGCTAAGTTGATATCAATTTACCTGCGTATCTGACCAACTCTGCTAAGCATGCTCATATTGTTGATGTGCAGGCTCATACACACTAATACTGCCCTTGACAATGTCTATTTCAACTTGACAGATAAGGACCATACCACTATCATACCGTGGGGGTGTACCGCAGAGTGTGCGGAATTTAAATAAATCTTCGGCACTATAAGTTACACACTACCCATGATATTATACACAAATGAGAATTTAAAAGAGTTGTTATCCAAATATTGAGATATATTGAAATATCTATAAATATTTTAGATAACGTATTTTATTCGTGCCCCTCTTATATTACATTTTCTCATTCACCCCTCCATGCTGGTTCTGCATGGCCTTTACAAAAGTTCATCAGATTATCAAGAGCCGAGCAGTTTGTTTTTGTATTTTTGGAAATGAATGTGGTTATGCCTTATAACATTTAATTTCACATGCTGGTCAAAGTTTTTATTTTATATGGAAGACCATAACTCTTTGCAATAACTTCATGATAAAATAATTAATACATACTACATAACACAATATGGACAGAAAACGCAATTAAAAATACGAATAGGCTGATTTTAGCACAATTTTAAAAACTGTCAACAAAGTAAGTGATCATGTGAGCTTCTGACCCGCCCCTTAAGAGGAGGCAGTGCCGAAGATGGTCTATGTGTCAGGCTATGAATCACTCGATAGTAAAATTCTGGCCCATCTTCCCGTCTGCAAAACTGGGCGATTCGCGCACGCGAACACAGCAGCGTAACTATAGCCGTTGCCTTAGCAACCAAGCTAGTACAGACCGTAGAGGGATGAAAATAATGCACAAAGTGACTGTTATGTCACTCTTTGACTTTCTGCTGTGATATTTGAATTCCAAGAAGTGGGAAAGCTGAGCTTGTGTAGTCGAGTAACAGGGTGGAGCAGGTGGAGCCAGGGAAGTCCACAGATGCAGGAAAAGTCTGCCTATATTGCCTGATAAGGTCATAAATTAACCGTGTGCAGCCATAGACTCTTAGTCATATTTTCGTGAAATTCACGCAAATATGTTACTAATAGCACGATGATTTAAAAATCACCATACGGGGAGACATTAGAAGAAAGGAAATTAGCTATTTCAACAATAACCTCTTGTGGAAAAAAACATACCTTCATATTTCTACATAGAACCTTGGCCCCATTGACTTATACTGAGGTGGGTGGAGTTTCAAGTTGTTCTGCAACCAGCCAGTAGGGGACAGTAGAGGAACTGTTTCTTAGAACTTCCACATTGGCTTCAAAAGCCAAGGCACAGTTTTGGACCCTGAAAGATGTTTTTTCTCAAAAACTACGCTTTACAAAATTGAAAAAAAACAAAAACATTTTTAGCTCTGGATGTTAACAATAAATTCCACTGAGGTGTAATCTGGTCCAAATTATTCTCAGATCTTTATAACGGAACATATGTTTTTAAAGTGTGTGGTCTATTTAGCTCCTGCTGCAAGTTTTAAACCGATTTCACTCACTTGCCATAGAGTAATTAACTCGATTGCATTGATTTATTTAGTTTAGTTAGCCTGGCATTTTGTTGAATAAAGTTAGATTTAGTTGAATGAGGCCTTTCATAAGTGTAATGGATAGATTTGTAGATTAAATTTTACTTCAGGTAAACACTATTACCTGTGCCAATGCTATTATGCAGACTTGAGCTCATACAATAGCAGGTCGTGCACATACATTTATACGAATATTTTTTCCCCGCGCCGTGCATTGCAATGGCCTTTGTGGTACCCGGAAATAGTGGCAGAGTGAGAGCTCTTTGTTCGTCCTCCGTCTCTGCAGAGCTCTGCAGCAAGGCGAGTACAGGCGCAGGACGGCCGCGGCTTAGGGGTTGCAGCTGCCATATCTTCTTCCTTCGCTGATGAGGATGATGGTGATGATGATGGCGACTGTACCGAGACGAGGCAGCAACATTTAGTTATATAGCAAACTTTAGAGTAGGTAATATTTTGCGTGCGGGATATTGAAGCCGAGAGGTTCCGAAAATCGAAAGAAACTGGTCGAGTAAGTGTTGTTATGGTGCTGGAATCTGCAGTCCCGAGCCCGCTAGTTTCAGGAAAAGGAGCGCAAGGGAGGGAGTCTTTTCCTTCACCGCCATTTTGTGATAACAAGAAGCAGAAAACCGAGCCAAGATTCGCATGCTGCTCGGCCGATCGTTTAGGCAAACTCGTAAATCAACATTATACAGCCACAGTCTCAATTTAGTTGGCTTACTGGTGCAAAATGTGATTAGCGGCCGAGAGTTGGCCGCTAACGTTAGCTAGCTAGGGGAGAGTTATTTTTTAATATCTAGCTACTTACCACGGCTACCTGCCACACCAGCTCGGCGCGGGCGCTTTTATTAACCACTAACGTTCATTTATATGGTCAGTACACTGGTTTGGCTATTATTTCCGCAGACACAACACTTTATCAACCATGTATTGAGCTATCTGGCAAGGCGTTTAAACGTTACTGTTTATTGCGTGTGGACATTCAGCGCGTCCACAGTAACGTTAAACCACAAGATGCTGCAGTCGTTTTTAGCGCACGTGCCACCCAGCTGGGTTTAACAAGAAATCTTTCATCTTCCCTTTCAGAGTTCAGAATGACCAACGAGGAGCCTCTTCCCAAGAAGGTCAGTGTGTGTCCTTGTTTAGGCCGGTTTTGTTTGAATTATTATTCCAGTGTCCTTACGCTTCCAAATCCAGTGTCCTTACACTTTATCTGAGCATTTGTTTGCTTTCGTTTTCACACAGGTTCGCCTCAGTGAATCTGACATGAAGACCCTGACCAGAGAGGAGCTGTGTGTTAGGTAGGTAACAGCTCCACAGCTGGGGGAGGGGATGGTGTTGGGGGAACGTACCCTTTTATGGGTTCAGCAATCAATGTTTACATGTCCCTTCCCTTTAGGTGGAAACAACATGACGCCTATGTCCAGGTCCTGGAGGCCAAATATGCAGACCTAAGTTGTAAGTGCAACTACTATTGCACAATTGCTGGCACATTCCCATAGTATGAAAACAATTTCTCTCTCCAACAACTCTTGACAGAAGTAATCTGTATATTGCGGACATGGAGGAGTGTATCACCGCTTTGGATTTTTTTTGTGTGTGTGATGCATATCTGTTTCTTTTTCTCTCTGCCGTCTTAGCGAATGACGTGACAGGGCTGAAGGAGTCGGAAGAGAAGCTGAAGCAGCAGCAGCAGGAGTCGGCGCGCAGGGAGAACATCTTGGTCATGCGGCTCGCCACCAAGGAACAGGAAATGCAAGAGTGCACGGTATGTACCTATTCACCTGCTGTACCTGTTGCTTTGGGGAGGATTTTGGTGGTACCTGGTTGTTGCTTGCCTCAAAGGAACATTTGCCGCTCTCGTAAGTTATTATGCATGTGTGGCGGCGGAAACATAAACCGTTTGGTGTGAGCAGTGCTAACAATCATGTATTCTGTATGCTGACTGATGTTTTTGTATCACTCATCACTTATTAGTGCTATTAATAATATACTTTTTAATGCAATCACAATATAATTCGACCTTACTGTTTACCTCCTTATTCCATGCCGTGATAAGCAGGCTAAAGGTAAAGCTTGTGGAGCAGGACTTCCTCTGCTCTTTATCAGATTGACAGCTCAGTGGATCAGCCAGTGGCTTTATGCCAGATAACACCATTCTCTCTATGGGGCATCTGAGGTCAGTCCAACACACTCAGCCAGGTTTGTTAGGTAACTGAAGATGAGTAACATGAAGTATGGAGGGACGGAGACCACCTTTAGATGGAATTACTTGTGCACTACAGCCTTTATGTTTTTGAGGCGTGTGCCTTGTACGTAAATGTGGTCAAATCAGAAATCTGAAAGTTCATCGTGGCTGAGACTTTTCAAGTTGAGTTTCTTTTTGTTTCGAAGTCATCCAGGCCTCCCTGGAATGCAAATGTTTTACTTGCCGCCAGGAAAGGGCCTCGTATATCACATTGGCATTCATCCTACCAGGTTTTTATCACAAGAGGTGCCAAGCCTTTGAACGCAAACGTTGCTCTAAACCGCGGTTAGTAATTATCCACCCAAATATGTTGATTCTAAGATTAGCAACATTAAAATCCAGGTAAATAACAGCTGGAACCTGTAATGGGAACCTGAATATTTTGATGGGAGATGGGATGAATACTGACATGGGGTCAAATTCATGGATGTGCTCTAGGACTAATTTCATCCCCGGGTAACACCATTGATAGAGCACTACCACTCTGCTTCGTTCACTGACACCTGTCTGTTTTATCCTGCAGACCCAGATCCAGTACCTCAAGCAAGTCCAGCAGCCCAGTGCGGCCCAACTGCGAACATCCATGGTGGACCCGGCCATCAACTTGTTTTTCCTCAAAATGAAGGCTGAACTGGAACAGACTAAAGACAAACTGGAGCAGGCCCAAAATGAACTGAGTGCCTGGAAATTTACACCTGATAGGTAAAGACAATCAAAATAACTCCCCCCAAAAAGTCAAGACTTCCTCACGCCCCCCACCCGCACTCTCACTGCAGGCATGCAGGAACAATGGTGGGGGGGAAGGCTGACAAATGCTGTACTCACCCTGAGACTCAGACTTTACAGAAAGCCAAACACTGCAAAACAAAACTGCCATGTTTTTGTACTCTCGCACTGTGCCAGCTACATATCATATAATCTAAACTGAAAAGACAGTATGGTCAGGTGACACTTGTGTTTCAGCTCTCTCCCCTCGTTTCCCCTCACCGTCCGAGGGCCTGAAGGAGTCGGGACTGGTCCTGAAGAGGTGGTCACTCACTTCCGACCCGGATATGCCCCGCCCGCC
>OOFE01014822.1:7502-25928 GCA_900323365.1 Monocentris japonica | reverse complement strand
AACCAGACAGTTTAAATAGGGGGTTATGGTGGAGATTGAGTCAGTCTTGGGCAAACTGGCCAAGCAGGGAGCATCCCTAGCCTAATTGAACATTTTAAAGACTATCCCCATACTTGTTTATAAAAAGACATTTAACTGTGGATTACACCACACGCATACCTGCTAGTCTGCCTGAGAAACGTAAAGACTTTTTGGACACAGTCTAGAGTACATTGCAATAACACGGGCAAGGTACTAGGATAAAAAGTAAAACTTTTGGGGGGAAGCGCAACTAGAAATGGCATAACTGTGGGGGCGGAGCCAGACCCTCAGTCCACAAAGGACTATGGTTCAGGCATGAGGGTCCAGTCGCCTGTGTCTTTGAACATGGGCCCACACACGGTAGTGTATTTACATGTTTTATTTTGTGACTTGTTTCAGTTTTATTGGCATTTCATTTTGTTTTTCTCTTGTTTCTCCAAAGTCCCTCTGCACTTACTGCAGTGTGTGAACTGAGAAGTATGATTGGACTGAAGGCAATTTTACGCCCTTGTAACACATGCTTTGTAAAGGATTTGATGATGAATTAAGCTTCGTGCTTACTTCCTCAGCCGTGTATTGAACACACTGCTCTAGGTGCATTGAGTGCTGTTTTCAAGTTGTGAATGCAAATGTCTTAAACAAGTAATGTTACAAGTTTGTGAGAATGTATTAATTGTATTTCTGTGTATTTTTGTGATTAACCTCACGATCCCTCCCTCAGCCGTTTACCCCAGTAGCTCATTTGATTTTCCTTTCTCACCTGTGTGACAGACTTTGTCTTCAGATATTGTATTAACAACGAAAACCTGCATGGAACCTGGTTTTTCTCTGTTTTAACAAACATACTCAGATCTCTGCCGCGTAGGTGAGAAACTCTGCTGTGAGCTGGCAGTGCACATTCAGCCTTTTGAGTCGGATGCACTTTCTTCCCAGCAGCTTAATGGCTAAGATAACCTCTAATGGAAAAGAGATGCCGTAATTGTAACTGATCTGCAATGCAGAATTGCAAAATTGTTTGGAACAAGTGAGAATAACAGACTTGGTTTTCCATCGGTTTTCTGAACTAGTTTGAAAGAACCGTGTGAAGTTAATGAATGCTTCTGCTCTTATAGGGTACCTGCTGATTCATTTGCCATTGTTGCTAATCTTTCCAATGTCCTCTGGCCAAAATGACAGCCATGGGCTTTTACAGACTAACTAGATGGCAGTGTGATATTGTTTGAAGTCATTCATAACATAAGCCTCTTATTTCATAGCGTGGGCTTCACATTTGGCAAGTTTCTTGATTTGAGGCCTTTACAAAGCCTTGTCACTTCATAATGTCAAATTAATAGACATGCTGGACTGTGGCAATATTCCCCAACCTTGTCCTGAAGCTGAGTTAGCAGCTCCCTAACTCATCTGTCACAACTGTTAAAACACTTGTTCCGATTTGTTGAAGGTGAATACTATACAAAACCACAGTGCCAGGTTTCACCGAGCACTGGATGCTCAGGTTTATATTTTATTTGTCTTTTAGCCGGTTTGCCAACATTATGCTGCTGCTTCTATTTGGTGTTTGTTGTTCTGCTTTAATCTTTAACATGACGTGTTTCTACTAGGGGATTTGAAAATTTCATGGTGGCAGAATGCTGTTTCTAGAAATTTCACTTTAGCATGTAACATGGGGAATTGAGCTACACTGTAATGACGGGTACTCAGGAGAAATGTGGGTGCAAGTAACTTGTTTAGGATGCTAGAGATTAGATTTGTTGGGAAAATGGTTATACTTAAATCTATCTTGATATATTTTAGTTTAAGAAGAAACTTTATTCAACTTGTATTTTAGACCTACTGGGAAGGATACCTAAATTACTAATTGTACAAAGCACATATTTGTGTTGGTGGAATGTGATTCCTGTTAATTTTCTCTCGTATTGCGATGGAGTGATCGATTAGTTATGAGATCAATCAGTCATTCACAGATGGCCAGGTTGAAAAATTTGATATTTGGCAAATGGGGAAATTTGTCAGGGAATTGGACCTGGTAAACAGCATCCCTGTTTCTGCCTATGGATGCAATTGTCTCCTGGTTCACTATGTGATGTGAGACTTGTCTCCCTTACAGCCAAACGGGGAAGAAACTGATGGCCAAGTGTCGAATGCTGATTCAGGAAAACCAGGAGTTGGGTAGGCAGCTCTCCCAGGGACGCATTGCCCAGCTGGAGGCTGAGTTGGCCCTGCAGAAGAAGTACAGCGAGGAGCTGAAGAGTAGCCAGGATGGTGAGAACACAAGCTTCATCCACATCTCACAGTCTGACCAGTTTTACTTGCTTTCCTCATAACGACATCTCTCTCAATTCTGACTTTGTTCCTTGTCTGTGTCTGATCTCCTTCATCCCCAGAGTTGAATGACTTCATCATCCAGCTAGATGAAGAGGTAGAGGGAATGCAGAGCACCATCCTAGTCCTGCAGCAGCAACTGAAGGACACCCGCCAGCAGGTCTCCCAGAACCAGGGGGCTTTGGCCGGGCCAGGACCGAGCCGGACTTCCCCCACAGCTTCTGCTGAGCCCTCTGTCCAAGCCGAGCAGGCCACCACCCCCTCTGAACCAATGGGCAAAGACTACGGGAGAGTCTCCAATGGACCAAGCAACGGCAACTCATCCCAGAGGAGTGAGACCACTACCCCCAGCCTGTACCGAGAGGTCAGCAGCACTGAAGAAGACTTTCCTATGTCGCCCATGGTCTCCAGCCCTGGCGAGGCTGAGACCAAACTCTCCAACCACTCAGAGGAGGCGTCAGGGAGCCAG
Source organism: Monocentris japonica (assembly GCA_900323365.1). Taxonomy (NCBI): domain Eukaryota; kingdom Metazoa; phylum Chordata; class Actinopteri; order Trachichthyiformes; family Monocentridae; genus Monocentris; species Monocentris japonica. The sequence goes on along the minus strand of OOFE01014822.1, from coordinate 23,116 downwards.
ACTGGTGCCGCAAGTGTCGGAGGGTTCGGAAGCCAGTTGAGTGCAGGGTATGAGAGCGTGGACTCTCCCACCGGCAGCGAGACTTCCCTGACTCAGCACTCGAATGACACAGACTCCAACACCGACCCCCACGAGGACAAGACTGCCCCGGTGACCAAGGGCACCAGGACTGCGGGGTCGAGGCATGCTCAAAACGGCCTGGACTCCAGCATGAGCGACAGTGCGGTTTTGTAATGTGCTTTGTAACACATGTACTGTCTTTTTCTTTTTATACAACACACAAGGCAACAAATGCATAGTCTGTAATGCAGCACTGCTGTCCAGGAAATTTTGTTTTCACCCTCTCCCCCTTGCCTATCGTGATGCTTCTGCCACGTTTGTGTTGCTAAGCAGGGATATTATGTGAATGGGTTAATGTTGGTAGATTTGAATTGAGTGGATGTATGATTAAAACTAGTCATTTTCTTTATGCTGTTGTTTATTTGAACACGTCTATGATGTTCTTGGTTGAGCTCTCAACACTGAAATCATCAGGCATCTGGTGTTGTAACTCATTGTCAATAAAAGTCAGTAAATCACAGTTCCCTGAATCACAGTAGCTTTGCAATATTCAAGGAGGTCATTTTTTTTAGATGTTGGCCTGTATTTTGTTTTTTAATGCAACTTTTAATTTTCATCATTGACAAAAACATTCTGTTCAAAAGATTCTGTTTGACTTGTGTGTAGTTTCTATGCTATGTACCATGTTTGTATTATTCTGACTTCAATCCTTTTCATGTACTGACCAAATATCAATAAAGACTTTTAATATAGTGAGAAACCCTCTTACTTGAATGCCCAATGCAGGAAGTAGGTCAAACTGGATTACTTGGACCGTATCAAGTAACTGGTCTGTTCCAGTGGTCACCAAAGTAGGATCTGGGGACCAACTGGAATCCTTGAGGGTGTTCCAGGGAATCCCCAACAAAATGAGTAGTTTCACTCTTACCCCTAGAGCAGTTATCGTGATGAATGTAAGGATTAGTTTCATCAGAGGTTTGACTGCTTGGTCTTGACTGTGTAGAGGGTGTATAGTTATATACTGAATCATAATTGCCTCCATACATCCTCTCAGATGGGGTTGCTTGGGACAAACTCATCAAATGGGGCTCTATGGTGTAATCTGTATCTGTTTGGGGGCATGACATGAAAAAGTTCAGTGGCCGACATTTTCATGAATGAGCAGTTACCCTCCTAAACACACGGTGGCGCTCTAGTTCCTTTGCCCACCAGTTGTGCTTCCCTTTCATTGCATACAGCAACATATCTCACCACAGTACGACGCAGGCAGCAGTCCCACCTGGTCGATCCACCTAAACTCTATCAAAATGAACACCGAACCAGTTGTCATCGTCTCCGCTGCAAGGACCCCAATTGGTAGAGTATAATATCCCCTACTACCGTGCCGATTAATCGTAACACATTTTGTAGCTTTGCCCCGTTTCGGTCTGAGACTACAGAATGAATGAAATAATGAATTTTATGTAGTTAATTGTAGCGCAGACAGTAACAGGAGCTGCTTTTGTTGGTAAATCACACCATTAGTCTCATTAAGCAAAAATAACTCAGCAAAGTGGTCGCTGTTACTTAATGAGACACGCTGAGTCCTGCGGAGCTCTGATTGGTCCTCTCACCTGTCCATATTATTTTCGAGTCAGCGATTGGCTGACTGGTTATAGTGCCATGGAGCAGGACGTCTCTACTATTGGCTGTCTAGCAGTCGTACGTGATATATTCGTTTTTTGCCAATAGCCACAACAAAGTGACTCTAATGTTTGCTGTGTAATATTATCTACTATTATTATTAAAGCATTAATTTACGCTTTTTTCCTTAAAACACCTAAACCCTATTATGATGACTGCTATGAATTTACCCTATAAAGATTTATGTCAGCCTAAAACGGTGGGTCAAGTCTATTCCACAAGTGAAATAGTGGTTAAATTGAGTTAGGGTGGGTTGACCTTCCACTACAGCCCCGATATTATTTGCAAACACATTTGTAAATAAATAATAATTGCTCCCCATTTTTGCAAAGGGTCTTTCAATGGTGCTCTGTCCACGGTGCCCCTCCACGACCTGTGCTCAGTGGTGATCAAAGACGTTCTGAAGCGGGCGGGGGTGAAGCCAGAAGAGGTCTCTGAGGTCATCATGGGACACGTCCTAACAGCAGGTAAAGCTTAGGAAATCGCCAAGATAAAATTGTGCTCATGCGTGGCAGTGGTCCCATATTCATGTGTCATGATAACAAGTGTATTGGGCAATGTCAGCCTGATTAGACTTCTCTTTTGCAATGTCTCTCCCGCTCACTCGACCTTCACAGGATTTAAAAACCTACTCAAACTCGCGTTCTCACGTGCTCTTTCACCTCCCTTCTTTATTATTTTCTCCTCCGTCCCTCAGGTCATGGGCAGAACCCGGCACGCCAGGCCAGTGTTGGGGCGGGTATCCCCTACCCCGTCCCAGCCTGGAGCTGCCAGATGGTGTGTGGATCTGGGCTGAAGGCTGTGTGTCTGGGAGCTCAGTCCATCCAGGTCGGAGAGTCCACTGTGGTGGTGGCAGGGGGCATGGAGAGCATGAGCAGGGTGAGTAAGGATTTGCTTTCAGGGAGTGTATATGGGAATACATACGCTGCCTTCAAGTGCTGTTGGAAATATTGTATTTATGAGGTGAGCATGCACAAACGCTGATGGTGCAGCACAAAATAGCTCTGTGCTGCTTGATTTTTTGTTTTGATTTTTTGGGACAGATCAACAGACCAACCTAAACTAGCTGCTGGGTGCAGCTAATAGAAAACCAAAAAACTACTTTTACAAGGTCCATTTTTGTTATTTCCAAACAAAACCACTTGAATGCGTGACAGTCTGTATTTACAACTTGTTAACCTGGAAATAGGAGCTTATGAGGAGCATTTGAACGCAAAAAATAGACATGGGCCAAACAGTACGCTAACTGGTCTCTGTAGGACACAAAGAATTCCTAAACTGCAAGAGGTCTGAACTGTTTTTGTTTTCCCTTTGCACCCCCCAAGACTCCTCACACTCTGCAGATGAGGACAGGAGTGAGGATGGGTGACGCCTCCCTGCAGGACTCCATCGTGGCCGATGGCCTGACAGACGCCTTCCATGGCTACCACATGGGCATCACAGGTCAGGACGGCAGCGATGTCTCCTTTTTGTATTTGACATTTCAGCCTTGTCATTATCCTGTATAGTGACGTCTCAGTTGCACTTTGTTCTTGTGATAAATCTTTCTTTCTTTTCTGTTTTCTCAGCGGAGAATGTCGCCAAGCAGTGGGGTGTCAGTCGAGAGGAGCAGGACCAGTTTGCCCTCCAGTCCCAGAACAAAACGGAGGCTGCCCAGAAAGCGGGACATTTCGATCAGGAGATTGTCCCAGTCATGGTGCCGTCCAGGAAAGGTAAGAAGTGCTCACACGATTTATAAACTAACTTATCCTCTCGGAGAAATTGTCACATCTGTGTCCTTTGTGTGTAACCTTTTTCCTCTCCTCCTCAGGCCCAGTGGAGGTGAATTCGGATGAGTTTCCTCACCACGGCAGCAGTATGGACGGCATGTCCAAACTCAGACCCTGCTTCATAAAGGACAGCAGTGGCACAGTCACCGCTGGCAACGCCTCAGGTACGAGTGGATGCACGTCATCTTTGACGCACACAGGGATGAGATCACTGAGGTTTCTTTCACTAATCAAGTGGCTGTCTGCCAGTGGAGCACTCTGCTTTCTATTTATAGTGCCGGCCTGGTATCTACATCCATTGTTTACATTATTACACAGCCTCTTTAAAGCCCCTTTTACCTATTTACTTCAGGTATAAATGATGGAGCAGCAGCAACCGTCCTCATGAGCCAATCGGAGGCTGAGAGGCGTGGCTTAAAACCCATGGCCAGAATCACGTCTTGGGCTCAAGCTGGCCTTGACCCGTCAATCATGGGGACCGGACCAATACCAGCCATCAGGAAAGCGGTGCGGACTCGTCAGAAATGCCTCAACATGCATCAGTTCAGTAAATGCTTCAGTAAACTCATTCCTATCTTTTCCCCCCTCTGCTAGGTTGAGAAAGCAGGTTGGCAGCTGGAGCAGGTTGACTTATTTGAGATCAATGAAGCGTTTGCTGCCCAGTCCATCGCTGTGGTCAAAGAGCTTGGCCTGAACGACGCCAAGGTACGTCCTGCTCAACATGCCGTGTTATTTCCCTGAGTTTTCAAAGCAAGTCTCGTTTATGTCAGCCCACAGTTGAGGGATAAAGCAGCAGTCAGGGGAAACAGGACGTAGGGTGGCCTAGTGGTTAGAGAGACTGTTAGACGATCAGGAAGTCAGTTTATATCATCAAAAAGGTTGATAGGCTATATTGTCATCAAAGGTGTTCAGATGGCTACTAACTACTTTCATGTCAACGAGGGTTAAAGGTCACATTTTTCATCTCTTATCCTTTTTTGCATCTCCCCTCAGGTGAATGTGAGCGGAGGTGCCATCTCTCTGGGCCATCCTCTTGGCATGTCTGGCTGCAGAGTGCTGGTGACCCTGCTGCACGCGCTCCAGAGGACCGGAGGCTGCAAGGGCGTGGCTTCCCTCTGCATCGGAGGAGGGATGGGCATCGCCATGTGTGTGGAGAGGGTGTGAGATGGTCAAACAAACTCGGATTTAGATCAAACCGTCGGCACCTTTTTCAACGGATAAAGGGACCTTTTCGTTTACAGAGCTGTGGGATGTGGCGTTTAACGGGTGACTCTTCCAGTCACTGCACTTGGGGCAGAAGTGATGTACTTTGTTGTGACTGGCTGTTCAAGTCAAGCCTGTATTGCACTGTGAAACTTAAATTCATCCTTCCAATATCAGGTGCTTGCCATGTAGTCAGGGACTTCAAATCAAATGTGGGATCTGTCTGTTGTCTAGTTAATGGCATCTAATCAGGTGAAGGAAAAACTAGTTTTTACTAACTCAATCATTGTCTTAACTTATGGGGGACAATATAGATACAGCTTGAAGGGAAGGTTTAGGATTTTTAGAAGTCGTTTTCGACCTTATTTAAGCATTTGTTTGCAATGCTGGTCCAAGTCAAGGAGCGTGTTTCTGTAAAAATGAAATGCTTTAACACAGTCACTAGTATAAGCTGCACTAATAGATGTCTAGTACTGTACCTGTAACTTCAATGAAAACACTGAACTTCATGTAGTGACCAATAGCACAGGCCTCTGAAACTTCTCAACCTTCCCTTTGACGTTTGTGAACTCAAACTAGTGCGAGACTAGTAATGCATGTGATAAACTGTGCCAAGTACTCAATAGATTTTGCCATAAAGACTTCTAACATCTAATACTTTAACATTCCACTGGCTTCCCTTGTGGAGTCGTAACCATGGACCTTCCCTCAGATCAGAAGTTTAGACTGAGTGCCATGAGAGCCTGCTGTACCCCAGTAGACATCCATAGATATGAATTAGGTGGCAACTACTACGACCTGTCCTAAGGGAGAATGTTTCCTAAAATCTGATTGTGTAACATAAATAAAGAATCATATCCAATGCAGTCTGGTACTTCATGACACTTAATAAACACAGACCAGACAGATTGAATTATCAAAGCAACGGTCATCTAGAACCACTGGAGGTTTATTAAGTGTCCAAAAAAAAAAAAAAAAATCAGTTACAGTTCCCATGGTAACAGGCTGCCCCGTGGGAGGGGGAGTGGAGAAAACAGTAAACAGGCAAAGTGCACGGCCTACACTAGAACAGCCATGAAGAGCTTTTCATGTATAAATACACAGACGTTAAGCCTTGTGGACTAGGACCACGATGAAACATCAGAATCAATCAGGGCCTTTAACCCTCCAGAGATCCTGATTGCACAGCGTCCTGGTACGAGGGGCCGCCCTCCTTCTGGTCTGGGAACAGCTTGATGAGGTCGTCAATGCGGAGGATGGTGATAGCGGCCTCGGTGGCAAACTTGAGGCTCTTGGTCTTGACCATGGTGGGCTCGTAGACGCCGGCCTGGCGGTTGTCTCTAGGCTTGCCGTTCACCAGGTCCAGACCAATCCTAAAAGAGACAAGTGACCAATATTTGTTATACATCTATCTACACACAACAACAAAACATCCCAAATTAAACTTCACCCTGAATCTGAGTCTAAATCTTAACCGAAGAAAGGGAAATTGATACCTACACAATGTGCAATGTTTGCGATAAAGACTCACTCTGGGTTAAAATGTTGGCCAAGTAAAGGTTGCTGGGAGTGAGATTGTGAGATTCAGTGAGTGGACATTCTACTATGGGACAACCGTTTCACTTCACTAGCTGGCAACATCTAAAGGGCAACTAGAGAATTCCATATCGTGACTAGTGGTGTAAGACAACAGACTCACCATTTGAGGTTCTTGCGTTCAGGGTTAACCTGGGCCTCATTGTGGAAGGCGCGGAGCTTGGCTACCAGATCAGTGGAGTCCTGCGCTGCATTCACAGCCAGTGTCTTAGGGATGACCAGCAGGGAGCGGGCAAACTCTGCAATGGCCAGCTGCTCCCGGGAACCCTGAGAACACCACGAGACTGATTAGTATACTTTTTGGTATTTTTTGGTAAAGAATCTATTCAGGTGTGACAGAACCAAAAGAGCATATTCAGCTATGCGTTACCAATAAATTTATGACATTGGATGAAACTTAAAATGTTTTCACAGCTTTTTCACCGGCCTGCCAAATAAAACATGCAATCAAACTAGTGCCCTATGAGTTGTCCCTCGTGGCCTACAGCCAGGAGCCTCACCATGCTGGTGGCGTAGTTCTCCAGGTAGATGGACAGAGCTGCTTCCACAGCGCCTCCTCCTGGCACGACGGACTTGGACTCCAGCACCCTCTTCACCACACACAGGGCATCGTGCAGCGAGCGCTCCATCTCGTCACACATGAAGTCGTTGGCCCCGCGCAAAACAATGGAGGCTGATGTGCGTGCTTTGGTACTGAGGGAGTAGGGTAATGGGAGCGGACAGAACCAGGCAAGAGTGAATACTGTGCTAAATCCAAAGCCTGAACAAAAGACGAGCTCTATGTTAACATTTTTTCCCCAATGTAGACTTCAAAAACTCCCCTGGCCTGTACTGAAATCAGTTATTTTAACAGTACTATCCAATTTAGCAGCCTTGTTCTTATTATTACAATAGTATAAAAGCATGAGCCTGAGATACATTTTATAACACTACTTTATATGGTTGCAGTTCTTACTTCTTGATAAGGATGAGCTCATCATCACAGACACGTTCCTGCACGACCTCCTCAGCCTGGCCCAGCATGGTAGCCTCAAATGTCTCTTCTCCCTCCAGATTGGTCAGCGAAGGGCAGACGGTGGCTGAGGGGGGACAAACACAACTATGTCAAAATAATGACATGGATCCAAGCACGACAATTAGGGTTGTTCAAGATAATAACAAATAATCCACACGGATATCAGGATGCAACCTGATAGCCAATCAGCACAAACTACAGAATGCTTCTTACCTCCTGATGCCTTGGCGATACGTTTGAGGTCCCTCTTGAGGACCCTTCTGACAGCCATGGCTCCCACATCCACAAAGTACTTCAGACACATATCGTCGATGCCACCGGTGGTCAGGATGACGTTGGCGCCTGATGCCAGAATCTTCTGGATCCTCTCCTTGGTGATATCGGATTCCCTAGAACAGCAGAACCAGATGTTTTAGTTTAGCCGGTGATAAATGGACTAACCCATTGGCTAGTACAATGAAAGCGTGGTAATTTGTCTTGCATCAGTGCAGAGACGTTAAAAACTTACATAGGTCAGCAGTAAATGCTGACTGACATGGTACAATGTCACACACACACACACAAAAGTTGTCCAGCACACAAAGGTGGTGGCACAGCTCAGAAAGAAGCTGCTGCCTTGACTCAGGGCCGATTGTTTTCTCCCACGCGTATCACTGTGTACACTATTGAGGTCGCGTCACAGCAAATTTAAATGGGAGGATTTCTATGCGTGTGTGTGTGTGTGTGTGTGTGTGTGTATGAGAGAGAGAAATATGATAGTATCCCACCTCTGTCTGATCTGGTCAAGCTTCTCTGGGTCGTTGATGACGACTTGGACTCCCATCTTCATCTTGGTCTTCTGCAGGCTGAAGTCCAGGCAGGCGATCTTGGCGTTAACCACTCGCTTTACCATGCCTTTGGTCCGACAGAAAGCATGTCAAACATGGGGGAAATATTCAATAAGTCATTTAGATTGAAGATAAACAACTCCACACTGTGGGGATCAAAACACCAAAATAGTGAAACAAATGTTTTGTATTACAGGCTAGTATTCTTATGTCTGACCAGAAAAGAGGTGCCACAGTTTACAGATGAACTGCAGCAACTACCTTCTTTTCAAAGTCACTTTACTGTCTCCCACGCGTATCACTGCATACGCCACCAGAAGACATTGCAGCAAATTTAAATGGGAGTTAAATCAACTGCACTGATAGTGTATGAAGCGTTGCACAAAGGGGGCTGAGTAAATCTTCTCATACATTCTTTAGGTTTTATAATTCATATCACTTATCACTACATGCATGCATCTCTATAACCAACGCACCTTGTGAGCCAACTGTGCAGTTCAGTGCATACCCATTGACCAGGAAACTTTCTTTCTGGCTGCGGCCGTGGGCTTTCAGCACATTGACAGAGTTGATGGGATATTTGGCCACGCCCCTGCCGTCCACAAACTTCACCGCCATGGCAGCATCCACCACCATGTTAGCAAAGAAGTCTGCATCACTGAGGGCTCTGGGGTCAAGGCAGGTAAGCGCTCTCCATTTGGGTGGTGGTGCACACTACACCAAAGTGTGTAGGGAGAAAATCTAATCTGCTTACAAGATGTTATTTTTATGCCTGGATCGAGCTCTACAAATTGTTCATCATTTTCCACTCATACATTAATAACCACATTTTGAATCTAACAGTTGATGTGTGAAGCCTTCTTTTCTTTGGTGATACCTTTTGGAAATAATTGGATTAATCAATGATTTAAAATTCCCCTAAGCCAATGATATTTCAATCCTGAGATCATTTCCAACCATTCAAAGGACAATAGTAAAGAGCCGCTTTACTCACGTAGATAAAATGGAATCCATCCCAAATTGTGTTACATATACACAAAAACAAGTGACTCAATGGGTTGGATCCAAGCAAAACATTTTCTACACTACCTTTTACAGCATGAAGGATACCTTCCAATGATTTTAGAGGACATGGAGGTCTTGGCTGCATTGATCAGGCACTCCCTGCCAAGGTCGTCTGTCCCGATGGTGAGATTCTCATTGATGTAGCGCACCGCCTCTCTGGAGGATGTACATGGCAAGTTAAGTTTGCATGTCAGGCTTGTATGGAGCCAAAGGGCCCCGAGACAAATGTTCACCATTGTTAAAACACTCTTGTAGAATAGTGACACTAAAGTGTAAATGCACAATGAAAAATGCAGTGAAACAGTGCCAGATGTTCTGGTAAAGATGTGTGGTCTTACTTGCAAGCCAGACGGTATCCACTGATCACTGATGTGGGGTGAATCCTCTGCTTCACCAACTCATCTGCACTCTTTAACAACTCTGCCGCAATTATCACCTAGAAAAACGCAACATGACAAGAGGTTATAAACAATAAATGAATATCAGCTTCATCTTGCTTCTTTGCCATTACTATGATAAAAAATAAAATTATGGATATTGCATTGTGCCATCATATCATTTGAGGCAGAGGAAATGAGGCCGCTCAAACCCCTTCAGAAAATGAAGGACAGTCTCTTTATCCCGTTAGCATAGCCACACACCCGTAGCAGAGGCAGATGTGTGGTACTAAAACAGGACATCACAGACACCCAACTTAAATTCATGCCGGTACACTTTCTCCAACAATGCAGTATTGTACTGGGGGACAGAAATGACCCGCCAAGTCAAGCCAACACACATCATTTGCCCTCACACAGTAGGAGAATGGAGAACCAGTAGGATTCTGGTCCTCGGTCCTTATGCCACATTCTTGGAGCAGCTGTTGACACTACTCACCACAGAGGTGGTCCCATCCCCGACCTCCTTGTCCTGCAGCTCAGCCAGTTCACACAGAACCTTGGCGGCTGGGTGCTCCACTTCCAGCAGCTTCAGGATGGTTGCTCCATCATTGGTGATGGTCACATCCTGTCGATACAGCCATGAGACACTACTGATAAGCACTTCAGCCTACAGCGCTTGTTACCAAGTGAACAGACCAATAGAAGGACAATAGTGAAGATCATCCAAAGTGACACTAACCCCAATGTCGTCCACCAACATCTTGTCAAGCCCAACGGGTCCAAGAGAGCTCTTGACAATGTTGGCGATGGATGATGCGGCCATGACTACAAGGGCAAGAAGGAAACATTACTAACAAGTATCCAAGTTTGCCTGAACATTTGAATCTAATGGTTGCACAATTTACACCAGAAACTCATGTTCGCACCATTGGTATGGCACTGTTCTGTCGTTTATTAAGTGGGGTGCACAGGACGGCAGCCACACCTTCAGATCTGACAGGGTTCTTTCTATCCCGTTAGCATAGCCGTTCATTCATGGGAACTGAATGGACGGTACTGAAATGGGAACAAGCTGAGTTTTGATTGAGATTGATTGATTGATTGAGAATACTATCAATCAAGATGTTGCTACTCCATTCTACCGTGCAAATTGCCGACTTGACTGTAACGTTAGTGCGCAGAATTAGCTAGCGGCAGAAGCCTAGCTAGCACGTGTTACGTACAGCTTCTAAATCAGTTACCTCTGTCTATCATCAGTCACGCTCGGACAGAAAGCGAAGTGCACCTGAAAGACCGACTAAAACATCACATTAACTCACCATTTTGAGTACGAACAGATTCGCCAGATGTTCTCTGGCCGAGCACATTTAACGGACCATCTAATAGCGACATTTTGGACCACCACACCACCAAGAAGAAAGGGAGTGGAGCAGTGCATTATGGGTAAACCGGCTCTGCGCAGCCAGAATTAACCAGAAAGTTCGAGAACAAAATAATAAAAACCTGGACTTTAAAGTATGAACGCTTTTAATCGTATAAAGGCCATACGTTGTAGATCTTTATTAATTAATATTTTTAATCAGCTCGCCTCTCAAACCTGAATTTGTTAGTTTGTAATGTTGCTTAATATAAACTACATTTCCCGACAACGGCCATGGCGTCATTTCCTCCTTTCCGAGCTGTCCTGTCCGGTGAAGGACGCCCTCTGCTGTTGGTTTTGCAAAGTTGGATAGTATTGAACTGTATGGTGCTGGGGCGGTTTTATCTTAATAAATGTTTTTTTTGTTTGTTTTTCTTTCACTTATATTTTGATGTCGCACTGTGCATTGAAATACATTGCATTGAAATTATTAAGTACAGTATGGCTGGTTTACAAAAGCGATATGTTGAAACCTTAAGGGCGTGTGTGTTACTCTGTTGCTTATTTAAGTGAAATAATAGTAGCATTATAAAGTTATAATTTTTGGGGTAAACGTGGGGTCAGTGACTCTTAACAGGGACGTTTGAATTTCCACTTGGCCCATTGGGCTTGACATTGAATCTCTGAGTCTGGATTAAAGGATCCGTTCTACCCCACCTAGCCCATTGAGGCAGTCTCATGATTTACCTTTCTTTTCCGAAAGGGGTGATTACTATTGTATCTGTTGTATTACTGTTGTATCACCCATATGTTCTGAATTCAATCACATTCGACCAATGGATTTTCTCTGAAGGGATAATACAGTTTACGTTTTGCAATTTTTTGTACATTGAGGTGACCAAGGATTCTTTACATAGAAATGAGCCATCCAGGTAATTGTGGGGTACAGCTAATTCACTAGCCATGGTATCAGTCTCTCTATATGCCTGTAGAACTATTTAACACTTGAAAGGTCAAGCTGTGGTTGATTGATGACTGAAATATCTTTCAAAATGTCCCTCCATGGCATATAATTATGTTTGTTAAAATTGTTGGCCTTCTCTTAGACTCCCAAAATCCATTGGCCTTTCTAGTGCTAATGTTAATGTGTCTTTCTATCTTGTTTTTTCATTTGTTTGTTTGAAATAACGAAACAAGAGTACTATTTTATTCCCGACAACGCAAATGTAGCCAAAGTTAAATAAACATTTCATAGCTTTTGAATTAGAATTCATTTGTACCTGTCACATTATGTCTGCTACTGGAGAGTGGAAGCTCCCTGTTATTAATTTTGGCCTTTGAGTGAACCAGGATCTCCTAGTTGAGCATATTCATATCTAGAACAGATTCTTATTAATAAAGCTGACTATAATCTTTAACTTTGTCCTATTTTCTGGCTGTTGTTTAAAGTCTTAAAATGCTTCTTGAAAGCACAAGCAATTAATTGTGCATACATCATATTTGAGCTAGTAGGCCTTTATTGTGGTACGTAGTCCTATTAATGCATGGAGCTCATAACTGTAGTATTGTATCCAGTTTTCATTTTACTTTATTGTAGTAGATAGAAAAACCTAAAAAAAAAAAAAACAGAACACACCTATTCTGTAATAGCCCTATGCAGTATGTGTCCTTTAAGCTGGCGTTTCTGACAATAATAAACGTCTGAATCATAGGCAATGTTGTGAAGGGCATATCTATTCAATGATAACCAAAAAACAAGAAAATGAGTTTAATCTGGATTTATTTGTTACCTCCAATACATAGTTTTCTTGAGCAATGACAACTAGGCAGTTAAAGAAATACAGTACACTTAACTTAAACATTAAAGCATTAAAAAGCATACCTATGGCATATAAGAATAACTTTCCTAAAATGTACATCTTTACAAAGTGTTTACAAGTAAAATGTAAAAAAAAAAAAAAAAAGACAGATAAGTGCAAAAAAAGAGTCAATGAAGACTGACAATCTCCACCAGTGAAATAGAGGACAAAAATGTACAATAAACACATAAAAAAAGCAACATACTTCATATTCTTAATTTGTTTGTGATGCATATTTCTTGATATGAACAGAAGGCCATGATATTGTGCATTCCAACTTTTCATGTATTATTTTGATGAGGAACTAGTATTAAACAGTGCGTGATAGAAAACTAACATTTTTGATAACATTCACAGTATTTGAATCAAATTTAGTGAGCGTCCCCAAATCAGAAAAATATCCGCCCTTTAAATAAATACATTTTACTTTCATTTACAAACTGTCTGTGGCTTGTGTAACAGTGATAAGGGGCTAAATAACAGGGATACTTTCAAATAAATAAGACATTTTAAGTGATTTGTTCAAAAGGAAACAGCAAGTGTGTTCTAAATACCGGGGTTTCTTCAAGAGGAGTGTCTACGTGAACAGAATTTATTTGATTGAGAACCATGTAACTGCGACTCTATTCTAGCATCGTCCAGTCAATGTGTGCTGGGTGGGATGGGTGTCTGCAATATCAGTAGTACAGTAGGGAGTGTCCCATAAAGTAAACAAACAGCTGACTATCCATTTGAGTTAAAAAAAAAAAAAAATGAACACCAAATGTACACCAAATACAGTACTGTAGTCTCTTAACTAACTCGCCTTAATGCTCTCCTCCATGGTCCCTCTTAAAAACAATGTTTAAAATCAGTATGGTTAAAAAAAATCATCCACTTGTTGAGATACACTTTCTGCTCTACGCAATGGATGCCCCGGACCATTATACTTTAAAACATTTCAGATTTTCTCACAGATTCAAAATAAATAGGAAATCCTATGGCTGCTTATAGAATATCTGAAATATCAGCTTCCTCTCTTGATTTTAAAGCATGACAGCCTATCGATGACAAAGGTGGCAGAGAGAAATACAATCACTTCAAATAGACTTATACAGTATGGCTACGCTTTGTACATGCCCTTTGTTAGTTATATTCAATCTAGTGGACCTCATAATAACCAATGTGTTGCCTTTAGAAACGCATCCTTTTTGTTGCCCTTATTGCTAATAAGCTGGAAATAGATACTGCTACATTTCTATCCTGAGTAGCGAATTGCAAATTTGTAAAGCTGCTTGTTCAGAATTGTTTAATAGTGTAAGTAACAAGTAAAAACACTAGCCACCACTGAAAATGAGTCACATGGATCATCTCTGTTACACAGGTTAAGATTAACTAGTGATGTAAATACCGTACAGTTAAAATAACCTTAGCGGTAATTGAAAAGAAATTGAGTTTTTAGTCCTTATCAGTAACCGATAAGCCAAACTATCTGTATAATACAGTTCATTGGTACAAATCCTCCGTCTGTAACTCCAGCACAATCAATCCATATGATGCCATTTACCTGTACAAGGCTGCGCACTGGTGACGTGATAAAAGAATTATGTACTTGGCATCCCTTTAAATCTTAAAGGTTTGCAAATAACAGAGAATGATTGCTTTGACCACTTCTTGGTAACTGCTTTTTTTTTTTAGATCCCTACTCTTTGAACCATGCATATGAAGGCTGTTTGAACCTGAAAGTGCTAGGGCAGCTCACATGCAGGATTTGACATGTGGCATTTTGACCATTTGAATTAAGAGTATTGCATGTTTTACAGAAGCCATGTAACAGCAAAGGTAGGTAATCAAGTAGGTTACTACAAATACTCTGGCTGCAATGAAAGAAACTGCTACTGATCTGTGTTAAGAGAGACGTATTTGTGTAATATTAGGTTGTTCTTCGTGGTCTGCAGTGTTGGCATTAACACGGGCATTCAGGCAAAGCTGGAGAGTCCGTTTTCTTGCTATATGCTGTAGATTGATATATATTTGGCTTTCAGTTGTCACACAGATTCAGGCGAAGCTACTGGAGCTCAGACACTGGAACTTCTCCCTCAGAGACTGGACGATGTTGGGCTGGTTCTGCTGCGGCTCGCTCCACAGGTACTTCTCCAGACGTTCCCTCTCCAGAGAGCTCAGTGGGTGGCAGGAGCGCACCGGGGTACACGGCAAACTCTGGGAATGGACAAGAACCCGGTTCTGATCGGACAGACCCGCCGAGCTGTCGTTCCGCTGCGCCAACCTGTCCTGCTCCTGCTCGCTCTCATCCTCAGAGCGGATCTCTACATAGTCGTCGTCATCATCGCCATTGTCCTTGAAGTTGGCCAGGTAGTTCTGCGTGGCGTTGAGTATGCTCAGTGCAGATGCCCGGTTGAGGACCACCACCTGTTGACTGTCCTGTAAGATGAGGTCTGACAGTCCCTGGCTGGACCGCTCTGGGAGGCTGCTCTGCCGTCCAGCCCGGCCCAGACTGGGGCCATGGAGTCTCTCTGAGGATCGGCCCACAGTGGGTCCATTGCATTTAGATCCAGACTGGTTGTTCTTCTCCTGCTGCTGGTTGCCCAGAGGGCTAACTGACTGACAATGATTGTACGATGGGGAAGTCGTTGTGCAGGACGAAGAGGGGGCGTTAAAAGAAGGATGTCTCTTAATGGAACTGTACACATGCTCCTCTTTCTCGCTGGGCGCCGACATGCACGAGCTCCATCGCTGGGATGGTGGGGTGGTGGGAGGGGGAGGGAGGGTCTTGAGAGCGGGGACGGAGCAGGCGGGG
>OOFE01014821.1:0-15875 GCA_900323365.1 Monocentris japonica | reverse complement strand
TGTGTGTGTGTGTGTGTGTATGTGTGTGTGTGTGAGTGAGTGAGTGAGTGAGGGAGTGAGAGAGAGAGAGAGAAAGAAAGAAAGAAAGAAAGAATGAACGAAAGAAAGAGTTGTAGAACAGCACTCCCTGTTAAACACATGGCTTCAGTTTCCCCTCTTCACTGTGTGGCCTGGCCTTGCACCCAAACACTCTAACAACCAAATATGGTGCTCATTAGGAAGACCCAGTGTATTGTGCTCGGCACCTCAGCTGCTGAAAGAGAATCAGCTCAGCTATCACCTGAGAAGAACAGGCCAAGTTCAAACCCGATCTGATTTGTCCTCAGTAGTAGGCCAACGTGATGTCAACATGAGGGTGTCTATCAACAACACTGAAGTGGTTTTCACAATTCTTCTTCCTGTATGCACGTCAGACTGTGTAACCGGGAGTACAAGTCTCATCATTGCAACAAAACATCTAAATGGGAATCTCTGCATAGTTCAAGGTCTGGTCTATGAACCGAGGGGAAAAAAGTGCGTACACTATGTCCATATTTGGTCTGGCTAACTTTGCCAAGCCTTCCACTAGAGCATATTTTTCCAAACACTCAGTGACCCCTCAAACTGAACTATGAAGTATAATACTGACATCTACTGGAAAGAATGTAGGATGACTTTTTCCTCTGTAGAAAGTCTTCCTATGTAAAGCTGCTTTAATTTTGACTATATACATGAATATCGAAGACAATAAAATAATCTGAACTGAACTGGTTGTTTCAAACTCTTTTTTATTTTTGGTGAATACAAAAAATACTTTGTGACCAGATAAATATTATACATACAGCATGAAATCATAAAACTAATGCAGTCTGTTAAAGAAAGCACAACACTTATTCATAACAGAGCTAGTAACTTTTTACTATTTTAGATAATACTCAGACAAATCGGTTAGACAATATATCTCAGGATACTTATTACATTTATTGATAAAAACTTCATTTTATAGTGTTTAAACAATGAAACAAGGAAATAATTCGGTCCAACATTTAAGAGGGACTTGGTTTCATAATGAATTTTAAAGCGGAACAATTTCTCAACTTTTAATAACAAATTGTCACATGCTCATGGAATGCTGTGTAGTGTTAGTCTTCCAATATAGTCTCTAAATCCTAAGGTATCCAGGGAGGCCCTTTTATATCAGCATATAAGATGGTAGGCAGATAGGCCACCAGCCAAGGCATTGTATTGTATGGCATAGGACTAGGTGACAGTTTAAGACCCTGACAGGGATTAGACTGGCATAATGTTCTGATCCAGAAAGCACAAGGCTAAGGCTCCCACCCAGCCTGCTCTTCAGCTGCTTGCAGGGCAGACTCAAGTAAGGCACTAGTACACAATGCAGACCAGACACTGACAAGAATGAACTGAGGTGATGTACTGGGTACAATTACCAAGATATTATAGGTTAATATACTATGCAAACAGAATTATCATTGAATTAGTATACCCAATCAGAGCATGAAGCTATTTTCTTCTAGTTTGTCAGGAGGGTGTACTACATTGAAGTTAATGGAAGCCATTAATTGCCTTCCGCAGTGCATAAGGGTATAAGCAATCTCAGTGCATTCTGCAGCCTTCTTCTTGTTCATGAGCCCAAAGCAAAATATGATTGCACACACAATCTTCCAACCAAAACTGCACAGATTCTCATTGATTTGCTAGAACATTCAATGAAATGTATTGCTAAAGACAGAGTCTAAAGTGAAAATGCCTCTGCCATGACAGGGCAGTGGCTGGTGGAGAATAATTGTAATGGTTGTGTACAGTGGAGCTCCCGAACAAAATCTGGCCACTGTCAATAGGATTGGAACACGAAGACAGAAAGTACAAACATGACAAATAATGTAAACATATCTTCCTTGCACAGCTGAGTGCGTATGACGAAAGTAGGGTTGGTGGAGGGGGCGGGGGATGCATGGCGTAGCGACCTTTCCAAGGAGCATGACGCATTTGGTCACAGACAGACTAGATAGACCACTTGCCCGCTTTAAAAATTAAAGATGAATTATTAGGTCAAGAATGAATATCTATTGATAACTAGTGGCTGCCAAAGGCCTATTACTCTTTTTACTTCATCATCCACTTTGATCAGAACCTCCCATTGTTTGAGTTCTAAAGGTTTACTAGTTCAACAGCAAACCTCAAGTTCACATTTTTATTAGTAAAATACAAGTGCCTTTCCCACTCTATACTACTCTATTGGTTAGTAGCTTCATTGATATGTATAGACATTATGGTGCATGCAAGCCAGTGGTGAAATGAGGCATCAAGTTCCTGGCATTTGATTGGCTCTGTGAAGGTTGTTACATATGGAATAGAGGCTATGGATCCCTAGGTTAGCTCTGCCAGTTTCAGAAGTATGATCAGCCCATTTGTATTTGCTCTAAACCTGTCTGTCACATTCAACGAATATAGAAGATCTGCATTCATAACATGTTGATCCATGATTGTAACGTTCAGTAACGCTCACAAAACAGCGATGCCTGTTATCATATAGCCTACCATAATCATTAAGATATACTGTCTTAACTTGTTTATAGTGACAACTGTAACAACCTTCTCCTTATTGAAATCTGAATGTCAATTCCATTCTCTGACAAATACATACACACGTCACACACACATACACACGTACAAATACACTATAGAGCACAGGCACTTGTTTCTCTCATCAAACAGGCCTGTTTCAAGTGCTGTATATTCCTCAATTATAAGAGAGTAAAGCAGCCAATCATACATCGGCAACGTCTCTCCATAACAAGACGGTCCAAACAGAGGCTCATATCCTGCCTGCTCAGCCAATCAGCCCTCATCCTCCCTCAGTTCACTGGGCAGGAACTTGTACTGCTGCTGTCTGATCTGAGCCAGCTTCTTCCTGGCCTCCTCCAGCTCTCGCTCCTTCCTCAGCATCTCCTCCTGTGCAGCAATAATCTGAGGAGGACAGGAACAGTTGACAGAATGTGTGATATATTGAAGAATATATACAGAACAGGACCTCACGGTGAGAAAGTGTGGCATACAATATAATAAAATCAACTAATGTTCATTAAAATATTCATTTTCACCCAGTTCAAAAACATCTGATATGAGACAAATGAGATCAAGTCAAGTATCTTTCCTCAGAACATTGGGAATATGGGTTGTACTCGATTCTACTCGTTTCTCTTAACTGTTAATTGTTTATTATTAAAGATTTGGTAAATCTGATTGTTGTACCATAGGGATCAATGCCCATCTAGCTATATTTTAAATTATTATCATTATTATTATAGTGACCATATACACTCTTCAGTAAATGGGTCACAGTTGAAAAGTGGTTGAGGAAACCTACTTGTCGAAAGTGCCTTGGTGACCAGCTAGGGTGCACCACTGATTGAGACATGGAATCACCTATTCCAGATAAAAACTAAAGCTTCCTGTGGCACCCTAGGGTTTTCAAACAAGTAGACTCTCTGATTGCTTTCAATTTGGCCAAGGATGAAAAGGAAGTGAGTTGTTTGCTGTGACAGAAGAATGTGAAAACTCTTCAAGAGTCTTAGATGTTCATGCAACAGTGAATGCCTGTTAAACAGCTTTGAAATACAGTTGATGGGCTGTTTATCCACAACGGCGGTAAGGAAGAAATGATTGAGATGTAATGTTAGAGCTCTTCATGAGAACAGCAAGACACGCACTAGTTCTATGAAAAAGGCCATCGTCTCACCTGAGCTATGCCTCCAACAAATTTGGTCTTCACCACCACGCTATCATCTTCAGCCTTGTCAAATGCTGCTTTCTGAGCCGCCTTCACCAGGTTGTCTGAAGCACGCTTCACTGCATTGCCAGCAGCCTTTGGAGAGAATAGTCTCAAAGTTAGCATGCACACAATCCATGTGTGCACAGTAAGTTTCAGAGTGTAAAAGAAAATGAGTCTTGCTGGTTACCTGCAGTCTCCTCATGGCTTCAGAATCCTGGTCTGCTTTAACCTTACAGGCCACTAGGAGCTGAGCTGTGGAGGCCGCAACCTGTTTGGCTGAGGAGATGAGCTTCTCCTCACTGGCATGGCCCTGTACTGAGGCGTTAGCTGCCTCACACAGGTTACTGGTGGCTGCTGCTACCATACGAGCCTACAGCACATTCACATTTAGTTTGATTTGGATTACATTCAAATAAAAAAAAAGTTATCTTAGGAGGAGGATGATACTCATAGAAACTCACAGCTGATATGAGACCCTGTGACCACTGGCCATCATCCACTGCATTGGCTAGATTGGATCCCACCTAGAGGGTAGAGAGTGACGAAGTTACTTCAGCACAGTAGTAGATCTTGTTTAGAGTATGTGAGTGTCTGAGTGGGTTTTGACTGACCTTGCCTTGTGCCACCAGTTCTCTCTGAGCCGCTGATGCAGACTTAACCAGAGCGCTGGTGGCTGCAGCGATGGACTTTGCTGCTTCAAGGATCTGCTCCTCAAAATCCAGCGTCTCATCTGCCTGCTGAAAGTAGAACCACACATCAACTTTGACTTTAAACTACAGTATGCTACAATGAAAAAGATTTCAAAAGTCTCATTAATACCCTATCACCAACCGCATTAGCATCATTAATAATGGTCAGCTTTATCTTTCAAATAAAGCAACAGTGGAAAATGCATAATTTTCAGTGAAATCAACAGGGTGACACATTGTGGTAGTACTGAAGATCATTATGAAGATTAATACATTATTTGGGGGACAAATTACAAATGGCCATCTCTGCCTCAGCAGTCAACAACAGGTTATTGACCACATATCTCCATAAACACATAAGGCACACGTGGCTGGAGACAGAGCGGGACACTGTAGGAATATGTTTGATATATAGTTGGACTGAATAACAACCTAATATATCAAACATATCAGACAGAGCCCTGCAGAGAAGGCTTCCAGGTCTACAACGGCTCAGAGAATGAGGGGGGGGAAGCATGCTGGGGCAGGAAAGCCCCCCCTTACTGAGTGGGAAGGACATAAAAGCAGGAAGGAGAGGGAGCACAGAGGAGGAAACATGGAAGAAGACGGGGAATAAAAGGTGTTTTAGTCACTCACAGATAAATCTTTGATGGAAGCATCTAGAGATCTGTTTAACACTGGAGTGCTCGGTTTGATGCTTCTAAGCATTAGTCATGCTACTTTATTATCTCTGCCTCTGCACGAAGTAAACGTAAGTGATAATTCGCTGTCTATTCCAGTGGGAGGGGAATAGGACTTTTCAGCACAGTTCAATATTACCACACAGTCTAAGAAATCGTATAAACTATCCCTCTGGTATAGGTCAGTCTCTGCCAATGCTAGAACGCCTAGACCCCCACAGCCTGAAGCCAAGACTTTAATCTGTGGTGTCAACTGCTCTATTAACACATGTGAGACTGACTTTGTGGATTGGAATATTTCACTGAGCTTCAGCACTCACTTGACCTTCATTTTATAGAAGTGATAACTGCTTAGCCAGATATGATGTTTCCATAGCCCCTTTTTTATTGTCACATCACACATTATGGTAAAATATTTTCTTTCATTTCTGTCTATAAGGGATAGTAATGATTTTTGCAAATACAAAATTAACTGTCCTAACATGAGAAAAATATCTGTGCAGTTAAATGCCTCTTGGTAGGACTGGATGCAACATCGTATTTTATCACTAGAGGGAGACATTGACATTAAAAATAGGAAAAGCCTTCAGCCCGTTCATCCACTGCACACCAAGCTCCACATAAATGCAGTATATAGGTATGGAATTATATTACAAGATGAGTCTTTAATAAAAACTGGGGTTACCTAGATATGCTTTCCATTAAATCATACAGACAGAGGGACTGGGTGAACTGACAAGCACTATGCATTTACTAGAAGAGGTAGAGAAAAAGCACTACAGGCACAGAGGGAAGAGGAGTGGGGTCTAGCTATCCAGTCTCCAGTGACAGATAAACAAACAAACAATCATGCAGTAGCACACCACAAACGCAACCCCACATTACATAGAGTACAACAAAAAAGTAACTTCACTTTCATAAAGCACAATCACTATCGTCTCCTGTCATGTATAATATTTTCACTGGCTATTTTATGCTAACATTGTTTTGTTTTTTATGCAATACCACAGCATGGGGTAGATGAATAACACAGGCTGAAAAAGCCTCCCTCAATTTAGTTTAGAAACGAGGAATGCTGTAATAAAACAAAGGAAATAGGTTCAATAAGACAGACGGCCTCTCCTTCAAAAAGAGATGCAAACAGTTCATCATACACTTGAACTCATTCCAACATAAGCTTCAAGACCAGGCCATGTAATTGCGTCTCCTGGTAACACAACTCAAAATAATCTCCAAAGGTGCCCTTGATGAAACTGTCCAACAATCATACATTAGCTGAACAAATCATTTGTCTGAGTCAACAAAGTGTAAAAACCGTTTTTTTATTTTAATGACATCGAGGTAGCAGCTTAGTCACTGTAAAGGATGACTACACTTCAAAGTCAGTGTCACCTTTTCCTACCTTTGGCCCACATATTCTCCCTGCTGATTAATGGCAAAAAGCTGTGCATGGTTGTGTGGGAGGAGAGGGTTGGGGGGGGCGCAGTACCTTGGGCTTGGCCCTGGGTTTCAGCTGCTCTAGTTTCTTGGCTGCAGCTTCGATGGACGCTGCAGCCCCTAGGAGCTCAGTCTCAGCAATGACAGTGGGGTCCTCGGGGTCCACCCATTCTGAACCTGAAAATGATCATTACACACCCAGACAGTGGTTATCACATACTTTCTATGCTCAGACTCACAGAAGAAGCGCCATTACCTCTGGCGCTGACATTTAATTTACTTCATATCTCTGAAGTAAATTAAATATAGCATATCTCTGATACAAAACAAGTCAAAATGATGTGCCAACCCAATGTTCTCAATGTTAGTATATTCATTCATACAATCCAGGCATGGATAAAAATGCTCTCAACCTCTTTGAACTGCAGCAGAATTCATTAATTCTATCCACTCCAAGGAAGTGTTTGCAGTGTGAGCGTAATGCCTCAAAGTTAAATAACATTAACTAAGAATTAGAAGAAATGCACGTTTGATGGATCATTGTCTTTTTATAGGTTTTGAAGTGGTCATAAAACGGAGCTGTTTGGGAACAGCTTGGGGAAGCAGATGGAGGGATGTTTTCGTAGATTATGTTGAGCCCTGGGGAAATCTGTTCTGCACCCCCACCCTCAACTCCTCTACTACTCTACCCCCTTCTGAGTCTATGAAAAGTGATCTGGAGGAACAAAACACACCATATCCCACTTACCTCCATCTGAGGCAGCAAAGAAAAAGAAAGAGAGAGAGAGAGCACAAGGGACTTTAGAGAGGTGAAGTGGATAGCCCCGCTGGGTCTCAGGGTATTCGCTGAAATCTAATTCTCATCCAAACACAATCTATTACTCCTGTCAGAAATATGGCAGCACGGCTTCGAGAGGCAACACTCTAGTAAGTTGGTGTCATAACCACCTTGCAGAGCTCAATTTGGAACAATTTTCACTGCAATTACTCTCTCTGCAATTTCAATATTGTAAAGTGATTTTCACAACCTATCTTTATTAGAGACACAGACAGGTTCGGTGGCCTGACTCAATAATACTATGAATATTATCCATGCAAAAGAGGATTCGGGCTCCTTTGTGTAATCTGTAACATCTCCACAATCCTGTCATGTTTTTTTTATATCAAAATGACTTGGTTACTAATGGGAATGCCCTTGCTCTGAACACATTATAAATTAGATTCTGCTAGTTCAGGCTTTCCCAATTTTAGGGTCATGTATATTAATGTCTGAAAGTCATTTTCAAATTTAAATCTACTGCCAACAATTTTTGGAAAGCTTCTGTTAAAGCCATGCCAAAAGCCAGCCTTACTAGCTTAAATCCAGGAAAGAAAAAGTGAATTGTTTCATTCACTGTTTCACACCATAAACACCTACGACGGGAAAGAGACATAACTTTCATGTGTCTTAAATGTCGGAGTTCCAAAAACTTTTGACCTCAATATGGACTCACATGAAATGAGTATGATTTGAGTGTGAGTATGTTTGTACGAGTGTGTCACAGTGTGCAGCAGCATTGTGTGTGGCCTCACCCTTCATTGCCTCAGCTGTCTGGATGAGCTCTGTCACACACGCCGCCACATGCTTAGAGTGTACGGCCAGCTGCTGCTTCTGCTCTGGTGTGGGCTTCTGGAGCACCTGAAAACATAAAAGACACACACACACACACACACACACACACACACACACACACACACACACACACAGAAAATGCAAAGATGCACTCAGGCAATTCTGATACACCTGTTAGCTACAAAGTGCTTAATCCACATGCTCCCAATTTGTCTATTTGCCAATAATGCAAACACTAATAATTACTGCCAGTAACAGCTGACACTAAACAGTATCTTACTGTATCTGTTTTGCATCTTATGAACGTGGCCTAGACTAAGAGTCTAGAAACCAATAGCTGGCACCTGTAATTCAGCTATTTGAGTTGTTACTATGCAGCCTGGTGAAGGTGTGGTTGAAAGTACAACCCACCTCTAAAATCAACACCTTTCAGAGCTTTTCATTGTCAGTAACAGGATTTGGAGTATGAGCAGAAGACAGCATAAGTGCATGGTTTGACGTACAGTGAGAGTACAGAGTCAAGACTTGTGAATGAGACTCGTTACTGCCTCATTCTAACCTGCAGCACTTGCTCCAGAAGGTTGACATATCCGGTGGTACACTCAGAGCCATATTGCAGAGTCTTGCTCCTCAATTCCTCGCTCACCTCAGGGTAGCATGCTGCTTGCTGGAGGGGAGAGAACACAACATCATGTGGTAACTACAGAGAGGAGATAACTACTAAATAGATAAATACTCTCCCACAGAGATGCCAAGAGTCAAGACAGGTCTAAATACCGCAGTAAAAATGCACTACGTGATGACATCCTTCACATCATGTAACATATCAGGTTGCTACTATCTCATCTCAACAAGTACATGAAGCCAAATTCTTCCAATGAAGATTATTCTGATTCAGCAAATGCCTTGATTTTCAACATGAAAACAAGAAAATATAAAATGCTTTCCCCTCTTTCTCTTCGCCTCGAGTGCTCTACTGTAGCTGAAGGACATCCTGACTGATGTCCCACTGCATGACTTTGAAGAGTGAGTCACTACCACGAGGAGTAACAGCAGGAGCAGCCATCTAAAGTAAACTAGACTTTGCTGTCATATCTGCACTCAGCAGGCTGTCCTCACATGTTCCCTGGCAGCCTGGTGCTGTCTGTGCAAGGCTTGTACTGGCAGGGTAATGTGGATTAGCACCTTGCAGGTGGTCAGCATATCAGAGACAGCTTTGCGACTCAGGTTGGCAGTGGCGATCACGTCCTCCTGCTGAGCAGAGTTGCCGGCAGCCACCGCCTTGGCCGTTGCTATAGTGATGCCCTTTGTCATGCGGATGAACTCCTCGGGTGTGGTGGACTTGTCAGGGACATCCTTGGACTGGAACACCTGGCCACAAGATGAGTTACTCACCCCACTGATACAGGTACTTGGATATAAGTTTGACATACTGTAGATGGGAGCATTCTTAGAGAAGAAGTGAGGAGGTTCAGATGAACTGTGCTCAGTATTTGTAAGGGTAAACAAGTGAGGAGGACAGATCTTCCTGATATTGATGGCAGTATAATTGGGAGTTAAGCGGACTGTATATTATTTGGCTTTGGCTGCAGCCCTGGGTAAAGCATGCTCTGGGGCTGGGGGTCCTCTGATAAGGATTTGCAATCAATCACAACAAAACAAGCTCCTGAAATCGTCTGCCTTTCTCACCCCCCTGCGCCTGCTACCCAATCCCAGATAAGAACTGTAAGAAACCTGCAGGGGCTGAGGGGTAAGGAGGAGGAAAAGAGTTGAATAGACATTAGAGGAAAGGGAACAAAAATCTCTCCTGTTTTGTTTAGCATTAGAGACATAAATACACCTGAGCTCTTTGTGCCAGTTTGGCAGAGAGGCTGTGTCTCATCAGTAACCTCCTAATAGGGCAGAGAGAAGGGGTTTGGCTTGGCAGGCACTCTTACTGTCAGCTCCTGCTTGATGCACTCAATGGTGGCCTCCAGTGCCCTCGTCCCGCGAGTGGCTTCATCCTCCACTGCCTTCACTGTTTTTAGAAGAGACGTCACATTGGTGACCATGACCTGTCAAATGAAGGAAATAATGATGCTCACAAACCAGAAGGTGGAGCTCTTTCTCTTCAGTTAGCATGTTTTCATGCTCCTTTCCTAATTCTATTAGAATGAATCATGATTACATTTGTTGAAGGTGGTAAAGAGGAATGAAGGATGTATTTAAACATTAAAAGAGGCTGGCTAGCACATTCACTCAATCCCAGGAGGGAAAGAGAAACATTTCAAATGATATTCATGGGAACACATACAGCTATGTGTGACATTTTACAAAGGGTACATTATATCATGGAAAGTTAAGAATTTAGGCAACATGAGCGCCAGGAGTTTGAGAGGGTCCCATTTGGAGGTCACCATATGTTGGAGGAATAAAAACAATCTGTCAGCATGACCAGGTCCATGGGTGGCCAAAATTCCATTTAGATGAAAACGTCCTATGCAACAGTTAGGGTTACATGCTGTGGTTGGATGGACAGATGAAAGAAAAAAGAAAAGTAATTAAAGAGTTTAAAGAGAGGTTTAGAGAGGCAAACCTCTGATTATGAGTTATCTAATGATTGCTGTACAAAATGCTTTGATCTCGATTTGTCCACTGTATTGACCACAGTTCTGCCAAAGTCTAATCTTCAGTTTTTGTCCCTACGCAGCTGGCATCTGTGACAGTGGTCATGAGAATGGGAGAGTGAGAACAATTACACAAAAGGCAGGTTTGACTGAACTTTACTTCATGTCCAGAGTCGAGGAGATAAGAAAACCTTCCAGCCCGATGGTCACAAACGTCACATCACAGAAAGAACTCTTTCTACACGCACAGACAGTTCTGAGTCAAGCATACATGCACACGTACACAAACACTACTTGGCTTATTTCTTGTCACTGGTATGCACTAATTTGTATATTTTTTGTACTTTTTGTATATTTTTTGTAATTTTGTTTTTTGTATAGTGCTGTGTGCCTGTCTCTTGCTTTGTAAACTGCTGCATAACTGCAATTTCTCCTCGAGGACAATAAATCTAAGACAGAAGGACTGCAAAACACGCCCTGATAAGGACTGTCCTATCCTTGCTTGGTGCAACTGAAGCGCAACTGAAGTCTATTGTTAAGATGTAGTAGGTGGCACGATGGACTCAAGGGAAACTGAAACTGAGGACGCTCCGTCAAGTTTTAAGCCTGCTGTGTGGCAGCATTCCAATTCAGGAAGAAAATAGCCTTAAGACGACTGACAAGACGAAAATTGTTTGCAAGTATTGTAAAAGAGCCTTGCCTTCCAGGTAACACCAGCAGCACGCTGCACTGTGAACAACACATCACATTGCGTTTGAGTCTTAAATATGGCTTCAGAGGGCTTAAAAATGTAGCTGTTTCTCTTCTCTTGCACTACTTTTCTTGTGAGGAATTTCCCTGGTTGCGCAGGTGTATACTGAACTGTTTTTTACTCTTTAGACTTAATTAGGGATTGGTCTTAAAATTCAGATTTTTGTTTTTTAAATCAGATTTTGCTAAAGACATTGTGAGAATATTGAACTGTGTATTGTGTATCCAACTGAACCGTGAGGCCATAAGCTGAATGTACTGTTACAACCCTAATCCACATATCCTCACATTGTATACATCATTGGGAAAGCAGCAGCTGAATAATAAATTCACTGTAACTCTTGGTGCTGGAATCAATATCACAGTCCTTTGTTTGAGCAGTCTATCCCTTTACCTTGGCAGCACTTTTCAGCTGATACATGGACGGGTCGTCGGCCGGCTTGCCCGCAGCACACTTGGTGGCACCAATGAGCTCAGCCAGAGCCTTGGCCACATCCCGCACCGCGTTTATCAGAACCACCTGAGGAGATAGAGCTGGAATCAATACAATACAATAGCCAGAGTATAGGTTTATCAGTAGCATCCTGGGGAGAGGATTTAACACTGCAGCACTTATCACTCCTACCTAGAGTCATGATACCTCAGACTTAGTGGAGGGCAGAGATAGAGGCTTACATACAGGGGAAAGAGGAGACAGAGAGTGTGTATCATATGAGACTGCAATTACAAAGCAAATCTAACCCAGGGTGTGCAGAAAGATAGAAGTCATCCATTGTAATAATAGACAATAAGATAATAATAATAATAATAGATAATAATAGCAGGCTAAAACTTCACTGTCTAACATGCATGAGGTTGAATGATGAATACAAAATAATAATTTTGTTAGCTTTGTCAAACATATAATTCTTTCAGAAAACTTACATACACTATAACTGTAACTATATGTGGCCAAACGTCTGTGATTTGAGAGAACTTTATTTAAATGTGTTTTTGATTGTTGTCAGTGTGTCACCTGTGTCTCAGGGTCCTCAGAGCCCATACTGGTGGCTCCCAGTTTGACCACCTCAGTGAGTTGGGTGATGGTCTTGGCTGAGGACTGGGCAGCCTGGGCCAGCTTCTCCTGGCTGGACGCAGCTCCAGCAACCAGCAGCTTGGTGTCCTCTACCAGCGCCTTAGCTGTCTTCAAGATGCTCTCCCTGAGGGATGGGACACATTGTGTCACAATCTGCTCTAGTCACCCTCAGGTACTAGCAATATGAAAGGAAGCTGTCCTTTTTCTAACCAGAAGCCTTCTTATTAAAACCAATTTTCAATTTACATTCACTATGTGAAATGTATCTTGGTATTCAGCTTTAATGGCAAAGCTCCTGGTTGACTTATCAAAGGACTATGGATCTAAAGTACTGCGGTGTGAAAACCTTGAAACACCAATTTTACTGTTTTTACTGTTTTTTTTTAGTTGAACTGGAATGTATTCCTTTGTGTGCTGAGCAAGTTTTATGACCCTAGCACCGTTGAACCCTATTATAGATCTTTTGGGTATTTTCAACATCGTTGTCAATTTGAGAATAAAAATAGTTTTCTTCATTCCTGAAAAGTATATATTTTTGGAGATAAGACATTTTCATTTAACAGCAGCACCGGCTTCTTGGTCTCATGTTCATGGCAAGGTCATCGCACCTGTGGTCAGCAAAGGACTCTTCGTTCTCAGGGCTCAGTGTTCCAGCTGAGGCGAACATGATGGTGGTGTCCAGGTCAGCGATGATGCCAGAAACAGCACTGGCTGCTGTGATGCAGGCCTGGGTGCCTTTGTTTCCTGCCTGCAGCGCTGACAGCACCAAGGACACCTGGAACATATGTAAAGCATAGCACTGTGTACGCATACAACGCCCTTCCAAATGTTTTTAGATAGACTGAAAGATGGTGGCCAAAATATCAGTATGACAACCACAATATGTACTGCATATACTTCATGATCAAACAGTTTTTCCTCTTAATAGCATGTTGGTGAAGCCTTCACTAAAGTAAAGCTTTTCATTCATATGTCAGCTGAGCCAGGTAGCAAGTCTTTGCGGTGACAGACCATGAGCAATCTGGTCAAGTTGGATTAATGGAGGAAGCTGGCAGCAGGAGAACACAGCAGGGTTAACCATGCATTAGACCAAAATTTGCTGCACAATGACATTAAGCCAATGAGTCTGACTCGGCAAATCACACAGCTCCCTCTAAGACTGCCGTCTGCCCATCCCTCACAAACAAATGGAAAGCCTTGAGAGGCATATTTCAGTGAGGCACGAGCTTCAGATATCCATACGCATGAGACCACAAATTATTCAAGTCTGATATGAGCCCTGAATCCAATCATGGGCTGGGTGAGGGGAGAAATTCTAATGTGTGAGCAGCAGGGTTAGCTACTGCCTAGGTGACAGCAGGGACACATTATTAGTCTAACACACTGTGTGAGGGTGATCAGGAGAGCAAGCTCTTATAACCTGAATGAAATTGAATATATTGATGAATATGAATGAAATATATTTTCATACAAATTATAATGTTGACTTGATGCTGCTACTTAACTTCAAACAGCAGAGATGACAAATTCTATCTGACAGCAAAAACAGACTGTTGTTAGAGAGTAAAGACATAATAAATAAAAAAGCTTCCTTCTGCAAGTGGTATCGAATGCTGCACCAGTTTCTGTCCAAGTAACTCCATGTAGCTTACCTTCTCTGTGACTGTGCGGGCACACTCGATGAGCTCCCTCTTGGAGAAACTGTCGGTGGGGCTGAGCTGCAGGGCTCCAGCCTTCTGGACCAAGTAGATACAGCCATGCCCCAGCTCTTGCACCCGTGTCTTTATCTGGAAGCCCACCTGAAAGCATAGCCAGGCAGTGGCTACTACTGCGTCCATCGTCTCGTCTATCTGTCATTGTACTAGACAATGGCAATCAAGTCCTGGACTGGCATGCCTTTTATCCAGTAGATGAATGAAAACTGATTTTCAGCACCCTCAGAGAGGGAATGGTGG
Source organism: Monocentris japonica (assembly GCA_900323365.1). Taxonomy (NCBI): domain Eukaryota; kingdom Metazoa; phylum Chordata; class Actinopteri; order Trachichthyiformes; family Monocentridae; genus Monocentris; species Monocentris japonica. The sequence continues at coordinate 1,296 of OOFE01014821.1, read as the reverse complement.
CACTACACCTTTAATTTCCTGACTGAGATTCATGGGTGGGTGGTACTTCATTATAAGCATCACTATAGGCTTTCAGGCTTGTAGAGGTACAATGTCGCTATGGTAACCAGCAGGGTTTCCAGCAGCCTGTTATATACAAGATATTGATAAGAGCTGTGTGCTTATTAGGCCAATGTTTTCACACATTGCTGTCCTCTGGACTACGCAGATCACCTTTAAGAAAAGACTATGGGTGTGGCGAGAGCGATTGATGCTGGAGGGTGACAATATATTTCTGTTTGATCTCACACTGTCGGGAGCAGCCTTGAGGAAGGGCCATCATGTCAAAGAACAGACAACATCTGCTCTGATTTGTGTGTGAGTAAATACATCTGGATTTATTCGGTAAAATGGAGACCTAAGCTGGTATTTCAGACTGATGTTTCAGGGACACAATAGCATATGTGATATACAGTGTGATATGGTAAATCTTTCATAAGAGAACATCATTTTTTCCCACTTCCTCCATCTCACCTCCTCTGGTTCTGCAGTAGTAGCTGCCAGGCGTCCTTGGTGTGCTAGCTGTCCATAGTCCACTGTCACCTGGGAGGCAAGGCCCCCGAGCTCTTCCGGACAGGTCACTGACTTAGTCATCTGGGGACAGAGAGAACATACATCATTATTACAGGCAGATGAACTTTGTACCAGCCATAATGACATATTATTGACATATACAGTACTGTGCAAAAGTTTTAGGCAGGTGTGGAAAAATGCTGTAAACTAAGAATGCTTTCAAAAATGGAAGTGTTAATAGTTTATTTTCATCAATTAACAAAATGCAGTGAATGAACAGAACAAAATCTAAATCAAATCAAAATTTGGTGTGACCACCCTTTGCCTTCAAAACAGCATCAATGCTCAGGTACACTTGCACAGTTTTTGAAGGAACTCGGCTGGTAGGTTGTTCCAAACATCTTGGAGAACTAACCACAGATCTTCTGTGGATGTAGACTTCCTCAAATCCTTCTGTCTCTTCATGTAATCCCAGACAGACTCGATGATGTTGAGATCAGGGCTCTGTGGGGGCCATACCATCACTTCCAGGACTTCTTGTTCTTCTTTACGCTGAAGATAGTTCTTCATGACATTGGCTGTATGTTTGGGGTCGTTGTCCTGCTGCAGAATAAATTTGGGGCCAATCATACGCCTCCCTGATGGTATTGCATGATGGATAAGTATCTGCCTGTATTTCTCAGCATTGAGGACACCATTAATCCTGAGAAATACAGGCAGATACTTATCCATCATGCAATACCA
>OOFE01014818.1:0-10584 GCA_900323365.1 Monocentris japonica | reverse complement strand
TACCTACCTGGTAACTATTATCTATGGTCACGCTAAAAACGTTGTTCCTCCCTGTGTGCAGATCCACTCTCCCAGTCACCTCCGCTCGTCTGCCTCGCCCAGCTCCCTGCCTGCCTGCATCTCATCACTCTGCTCTCCCTGCCTGCTCCGCTCTGCCACCGCCCCGGTTCCTGCCTCCGGCTCCGATACATCTCCCCTCTAATAAACCTCACTAACAGTTCCCCGCTGTTGTCCGTGTACTGCTTTTGGGTCCAATCTGAGCTCACCGCTATAACAAAGTGATTTCCCCCTCTGCATATCAAGTGCCGCCGCTTTAAGTTCCTCTAAAATAATTGTTTCAGCCAGTTGTTTTGCATTATCCTTAGAAAGATGTGGTAGTTCTACTTTACTGACACATTTTTCATTGTCAAAAACTGTCTGATTTGTACAGATTAGAGTAAAAGGAACGGAATGTGTTGTTAATCTCCATGGGATCGGTTGTTACATCACCGTTCTCTGCTCTAATAGACGGTATATCAGCAAACTGCTCACTAGCCCTGATCTTCATAGCAAGTAAATGACTAGGTCTGGAACCATGGAAGTAATAGCGCTGCCTGGTTCTATGAATGAGAAATTCTGAATGCTGCCTGAGAATGGCAGTGATATCTTTCTTAGCCAACTTCCGTTGCAAGTCAACTTGTTCTGTATAATTTATCTGAAGTGATGCGTCTAAGTTAGCATAGAGAGTTTCCAGGTTCTCTAATTTAGAGAGCCATGCTTTACGCAGATTGGATGCAAATAGTGTGGCACTATTCCTGATGAAACCTCAATATCAACAATATCCTTGGATCATTAACTGAACCTGCATTGATCTCCAAAAATTCTCTAAGTCCCTCAGTAAATTGAGACCTGAAGTCATTGTTTTTTTTAATAGTGTAGTATTCAGCCACCACCTAGGAGCATGGGAGGATAATGAATTAAATGTAGCAGAAAGGACACCTTTATGATTAGACAGTGCTATGGGTAGGAAAGATACACTATATTGCCAAAAGTATTGGGACGTCTGCCTTTACACGCACATGAATTTTAATGACATCCCATTCTTAATCCGTAGGGTTTAATATGGAGTTGGCCCACCCTTTGCAGCTATAACAGCCTCAACTCTTCTTGGAAGGCTTTCCACAAGGTTTAGGAATGTGTTTATGTGAATTTTGGACCATTCTTCCAGAAGCGCATTTGTGAGGTCAGGCACTGACGTTGGACGAGAAGGCCTGGCTCTCAGTCTCCGCTCTAATTCATCCCAAAGGTGTTCTATTGGGTTGAGGTCAGGACTCTGTGCAGGCCAGTCAAGTTCCTCGCTCATCCATGTCTTTATGGACCTTGCTTTGTGCACTGGTGCACAGTCATGTTGGAACAGGAAGGGGCCATCCCCAAACTGTTCCCACAAAGTTGGGAGCATGAAATTGTCCAAAATGTCTTGGTATGCTGAAGCATTAAGAGTTCCTTTCACTGGAACTAAGGGGCCAAGCCCAACCCCTGAAAAGCAACCCCACACCATAATCCCCCCTCCACCAAACTTTACACTTGGCACAATGCAGTCAGGCAAGTACTGTTCTCCTGGCAACCGCCAAACCCAGACTCTGCAGAAAGTTGGCGATTTCTGCACACTGTGCGCCTCAGCATCCGCTGACCCCGCTCTGTGATTTTACGTGGCCTACCACTTTGTGGCTGAGTTGCTGTTGTTCCCAATTGCTTCCACTTTGTTATAATACCACTAACAGTTGACCGTGGAATATTTAGTATCGAGGAAATTTCACGAATGGACTTATTGCACAGGTGGCAACCTATCACGGTACCACGCTTGAATTCACTGAGCTCCTGAGAGCGACCCATTCTTTCACAAATGTTTGTAGAAGCAGTCTGCATGCCTAGGTGCTTGATTTTATACACCTGTGGCCATGGAAGTGATTGGAACACCTGAATTCAATTATTTGGAGGGGTGTCCCAATACTTTGGGCAATATAGTGTACATTGATTTGACAGCTTGGAGCTTTTGGATTTGGATTTTATTTTATTTTATTTTATCATGGTGTTTTTTTAAATGCCTTTGTTTTATATGTTCTTCTTTTTAAATCTCTCATGTAAAGCACTTTGTATTGCCTCCGTGTATGAAAGGTGCTTTACAAATAAACTTGACAAACTTGACAAGGGTGAACTGCCTGGATTTCCAGTGACATTACAAGAGAAGAGTGACGTTAACTAGAATACCTTTTGAGCAGATACACTATGCTTCTGTTATCATGCTTAACACTGACTATTAGCTGAAAAGTAAATATAGTGTGGAAATATAGTGTGGATATAGTGTTGCTGTCATTTCGTGGCTTTTGGTGATTGTTCTGTTCTTAAAATGCGTGAAATAATGTAAGTAGAAATTACATTTGACATTATTACATATTTTAACATTTTGCAAAATTTAAAAAATATGTATTTTGTGAACAACCATGGTGCAGATGTTGTGTTCTCCTCATGTCATAAAGCCATGATGTCCACCACAGTCTAGTTAGTCACAGTCGTCTACCTTGCACTCACCTAAAGCTCCAAATTTGCAAGGAAAAGCTATGATCACATGGTGAGTAGGGTGCAAGGAGAGGTTGGAATGAAGTGCTTCCTGTTTCTCTGGCCATAATGGTGACTGAAAATCTCCCAAATTAGATTGGGTCCTTTGCTATGACTCACTGGGCCAGAAAGCGAGAGACTTTGTTGTTTAAAGATGTTTTCATCTTTGCCTGGTCATGTGGCTTTCATAAACCAAAACACTGAGACACCTACAGGTATAGTAGTTCACAGCCAACATTATCGCTTGCCTGAAAACACAAGCAAAGAAGTGTTTCACTTGGGTCACAAGCAGGTGCAGCCCCAAATTAACAAAACTGCAACAATTGTCCAAAGTGGAGGTTAGGCAGTTCCTGGTGCTGGCTCGTCACTGCTGTAGGTCTATATTCAGAGCTGACCAGCCCCTTGACCAACTACAACTAAAGGGTTGGGAGTTGTTTTGTCCCAGAAGGAAGATGTCACTCCAGGAATCCAAAGACAGCACAAGTTGTCAAGTGGGCAGTCGTCACTCTCTGTTACTACCTCCTGGGATGCCAGTTCACCTTTTGCTCCAATCAGTGGCTTCACTACATGGAAGATGCCAAAGTGTGTCGGGGTCACACCATAACATAAATGGTGGCTGTGCACTCTTTTAGTGAGATTTCAGGCCCTAGTTATTCTTGTTGTAATTAAGGACAAACCACAATAGGAAAGTAAGTGCTTGACAAATCATGGTTATGAATTACATGTCATATTTATTTACTTCAGTCAAATACAGATGTCTAGCATATATCAGTGATACGCCTCATGCTCATGAACCTCATGCCGCTCATGCCCATGTTCATGAAGTTCCTGTACTCTCCAGGCCTCATGTACATCATCCTGCCTCTGTAGCTGGGCTGCTCGTACATCAGCCAGTGGCCGTCCATCACATTGCAGGACTGGCAGTCATTCATGCGGTAACGATCCATGATGTTGTCACAGTCGTCCATCATCTCATGCATCTGACCACCGAAGTTCTCCCTCTCGTAGATCCTCATCCTGAACTGGCCTCTGTGCTGTAATACAGTTTGTTATTACAGCCATTAGCACATTTTAGTCAATTCATACTGAACTTTTTCATAGAGTACGGCCTTCCCACTTTTCCAGATATTTTGATTCATGTATACAAATGTGTAGCTATATAATGCTGTGTTGAAACTTTGACAACAGAATTATCATTTGCCAACCTAGGATAAACAAAAGTGCTAACAATGCAAATAATCTTAAACTAACTAATAAAATGGATTCAGTGGTGCCGGTGAACGTTAGATGAGGTTTCTTACGTGGGGGATCATTCTGCAGGACCTGATGGAGTCAAACATCATTCCCATGCTCATCATGCGCTGCATGTCATGGTACTCTCCTCTTCTCATGTAGAACTGCTGGCCCATGAAATTGGGACGCTCATAGACCATGAAGCAGCCGCTCTCCACCCTGCAGGACTGGCACCTGCTCAGGTAGGAGGACATGTCAGAGCAGTCGCTCATGCACTCATAGGAACGACCCTGGAAGTTCCTGTCCTCGTAGAAGATGATCTGAAATGGAGGGAGGGAGAAGATCTTGATTTAAGAATTCCATTGCAAAATGGCTGCAGGGTTTTGAAACTATTCTAAAATAATTTGCTTTAGTGCTAACAAACTTTGAATTTGACTGTGTGTTGAAATAAACTGAATTGAGAACCAACTAAAAAAATAATACTCATTATTCATTAGAAGTTTTAACTATGTGAAAACATAAAGCCACATCCCATTACCTTGCCCATGATGGTGGTTTCGGTAGTTCCACAGTGGATGGTTCAACTTGCTCTGCCAACTCCATGACTCCAGGGCCATTTTATACAAAACCCAGGGGTCATGATGTGTTGTTATTCAAATGTGCAAAACTGATGAATTAGCAGTATGACTTTTGCTGAACGGGGCCTAGAAATGTGTAACAATAGTTCTCCATCCATACATTTCTGGCAGCCATCACCTCCGTTGTGTATTATAAGCATAACCTTTGTGTGCGCACCATTCTCAGCCAGAAAGTTCTCTGCATATGGTCTGATCATCACAGATAGAGAGGACGTGACATGAGGCCATATCGCTGCCGAGCCTATGAGAGACCCTGATTAAAAAGGACTTGTACAAATATTCAGTCAGAAGGAAACAGTCATTTGTATTTTAGTATGCTATAATATTTTAGTAATATTAATATTTATATTATTATTATCACAATTTCAAGGAATGTTAAGTAAAATTTTCTCTTGGTGTGACATCTTGGTCAAATCATCTTGATTACGATACACTAAAGACAGTTTGATTAGTTTGTTTAATGGTGTAGATTTCTGGTATAAATGTATTGCCAGGAGCAGGGCTCGAAATACTAAATAGTTTACAAAATACAAAATAATATTTTTTAGGTCCTCACTACCTTCTATTTGTCCCACATCAAAACACGAGCGACGTGAGCTAATGTTTCTGAACACACTTATGTGACGTACATTTTTTAAATATTCTTATACGATAGGGTAGGGAGAAAAAATTGATACAGCACAGAATCACAATATTTCAGGTGAACAAAATGTATTTTTTCCATCTTGTCTCTGTTCGTCTCTTAGCTAGGTTATTCAAGATCACAGCCAGGCACTCACGGCTCGCATGAATACGAATAGATTGATGTATTAGTTTAGGAAATAAATACGCTATAATCAAATAACACATTATTTCAAGTTAAATGCTCGTTTCATGCAACCTATAAAATTACTTTTTGAATCGCAAAGTAACATACAGAAAGAATTAGCTATGTGAAAACACCAAAAATGTATGAAAGAGCACTGCAGCTATAATATAGATTTTTATTGTAGCTCATTTTCCTCATTCCAAAGTAGTTTTTTTTTGATAATCAGAGTGCATATATCGCTATGTGAATACCATGAATGGTTTTGTTTTAGTGATTGCTATGCAGATGCAGCTTAGGTTAGTAATGTAATCTATAAAGAGTAGTGCTTAATAAAAATAGTATTGATGACTGTATAAAGTCTTGTGTACTTTTTTATTATTATTATTATTATTATTATTATTGTTGTTGTTGTGTTGTTGTTGTTACAAGTATCAAGATAAATTACCCAATCATGAACTCAGATGAATTGACAAACAGTTAAATTGAGATGCTACAGCTCTGTTCCTCTCGTAGCAATCCACGCAAAAACCATCAATAGGTTATGTCTTCTGGTTTATATAGAACCTTAATAAATCCAAAAATGCTTTGAGGACTTAGTATCTGTTAGTATGAGCTCAGTTCAGTCGTCCTTTTATTGTACCATTTTGTCTTCCTGAAGATATAGACTTAATAACTGCAGGTAGTTTATTACTCTATATCTGACCATATGCATTGGGTCTCGTGGACAAAAGGATAAAAGATAAAAATGCTAAACTCATTTTAAACAACCATATCAGTGGCCTAGAGTGTGCACCCTATTCTGAACTGACTGACAAACTGAACATTTGGGGTTCAATCCCTGGCCGAGTCATACCAAAGACTTAAAAATGGGATGATGCCTCTCAGCTGCACCCGGCATTAAAGAGATGGATTGGAGTACACTGAGCAATGGACTGGCATCCTGGCCAAGGGGTTGTGCTTGCACATTTAAGCTGTTTCATGACACAAAAACTGGAGATAAGGTCCTCCTTTATGAGCTAATAAACTCAAAGGCTGTTTTATTTTAACATTACAAACACACTTAATGTCCTTTACACTATCTACTAAAAGCAACACAAATAAAGTGTTGCTTTGTGTGTCATTAAATTTGTTTTTATATACTTCTCCACATTTATTCGAGGCCAGACAATAAAAATATTACTAATACACCCTTTTTGGAAAAAGACCATCAAGACAAATCAAAGAGAATGCATTCACAAAGCAGGTTAAAAATGTAACATCTTTAATAAACTAAGTGGTTGATATTTACAGCAAGTGTTAGCTTAATGGCTAAAATTCAGTGACCCTTCTGAAGGAGCCGACAATGGCGCAGGTAGCGCACCATTCGCGGTACCTCCTGTACTCCCCGGGTCTTATGAAGTACTGTCTGCCTCGGTAGTTGGGGTACTCGTAGAAGATCCAATAGCCATTCATAACATTACAGGAGTAGACATGGCGGTGATGGAAACGGTCAGACACACAGGGACAGTCATCCATGAACTCCATCATGTGGCCGCTGAAGTCAGCCTTCTCATAGATACGCATCCTATATGAACCACGGTACTGTGGGGCCAGTAGAAAAAGAACAATCAACATGATATCTTATGTCTTGTGAAACCAATAGATAAAGACGAGCAAAACCTTTCTTTACTTTACTTTACAATGGACATTGTCATGACAAGGTCATGTTCAAATAGCACAGTCCTTAATATATACTGAGTCAATCTCAGTTTAATATAGATCCAAAGAGTTATTCTGGACTTGCTCTTATTCACGATCTGACTTCCATGTCTGTTCTCTTACCAAATGATAAGCGCTTACCATGGGAATCATTCGGCATGAGCGGATACAACTACTGAAGCCCATCCATCTCTGGTAGTCAGCGTACTCTCCCCTCCTCATGAAGTACTGATGGCCCATGTAGTTGGGTCGCTCATAGATCATGAAGCAGCCGCTCTCCACCCTGATGGAGTTGCAGCGGCTGAAGTACGAGTGAAGGTCTGTGCAGTCATTGCCGCACTCATAACTCCGACCTTGGAAGTTCCTGTCCTCGTAAAAGATAATCTGTGTTGGAAATAAAAGTTCAGATGTCATGAGCAATAGGTAAATTTGGCCTAGCAATAGGCTTCAGCAGAAAGAGAAAAAGAATAAAGTGTGTTCCACATAAAGCATGCAGGGAGCAGATTGTCAGGATAGTGGCACAGGTTACATTTCATTTGACCAGAGAGTAAAAAAGGGACTTACCTTGCCCATGGTCTCCGTTGGAGAGATTCCCCATGTTTTCAGTGCTTTTTATACCACCTCTTGACAAACAAAGCATTGTTATTCAAATTTTCACATAGTTATAATTGAAGGCTACTGGCACATGTTTACCTTTTTGTTAGAGCACAACATTGAGTCAGAAATATGGATTTGTATTTGAAAAAAGGATAAATAATTAACTGGTTTGGTGTTTTGACATGCATGGACAAAGGAAAAGACTAGTATGGTATCCACACATCCAATGGACAATGGCTACGGAACAATATGGAACACCCCTTCTGCATTAAAAATGTTGTGTAACGGAGCAGGAAGCCACTCACTCTTCCCACTGGTCTGCATTAGCAACCCTACTGTGTGCAGATAAGTAAGTGTATACTGAACTATTGATCTGTATGCTACATTGAACGTAAGGATTTTGTCATGATTTATATACTATACACCAATGCAATGTAGGTGACCTATATGTGTATGGGGATGTATGTGACAATTATTAGTGATGTCAGTTCATGTCAACTTTTACCTCAATCCTTTTACATCACTTCAACTGAAGCTTCTTCTAACGGGCCTGAGACAGCATCTGCATCCCAACATCTGTTTGGTCTTAATGGACTACAATTCCCTTGCTCTGCCACGGCCATACTTGACTATTTGAGGCTTCCCCCAGTAATATTGTGCTGTAAAACTGCCTCTGGTCTAAATTTCAGGTCAATGTAAAACATGTAATAAATATAATTTTATTACATTGGTGTTGACTTGACTGATTAGTTTAGGTTTGAATGGTCTGCTCCCACTATAAAAGAACATATACTCATTCATACTATCCTGGAAGGTGCTGGCTGTGTTGTACTGTTGTTGGACTTCTGTTAGTGTACATACAGATGAAAAAGTAGCCCACTGACCATCCAGACATGGTGACTTCTGAGGTTCACCAATTTAGCAAAAGGAGGAATGGTATATTTTTGAGGCAATGACGGTTTGAATAGATTAATTACTGGATATATAGCGAGTCTGAACGTTTCATCTTTGATTCTGTACATTACATGGATATCTAATGCAATACATACACTTTTGTTGTCAGCTGTACTGTAATATATAAATAATGGATGCCCAGAGACAAAAACTAAGGTGACATGTCTACCTCACAAATACTCAAATTCATGACAATCATATGCAAGTTACACTGTACATTATTTATTGCATATTTGTAGGTATATTTGCAGGTATATGTAAGTGATTCATAACATTATGACATTGTGACCATTTTTAAATGTTTGCAACTGGCTAAACTACAAAACAGTGGAGTTGAAGGCGGTGGTGCAAAACACATTATATTCTGTGTTTTTAACAATATATACTAGAGAATTTATGTGCTGCATGGCTTATTAAACCCATCATGATGTACCAATCACCTCATACTTTTATATTTCTGTTTCATACTTTTTTCTACTTTATTGAATTATTTGGGTCTGTTCAAAATCAGTTTGTCAGTGACTTTCAGTTTACCTTTTGCTTTCACATACTTTCCAGTCTGCGCTGCTAGATTGTTTATAGTGTTATCTCTTTTAACCTAACGGTATGGATCAGCTAATCCTATCAGGGGCATAAACTAAGAGAGGGCAACTCTGGCATTGTTTGTGTGATCAGCCTAAACACAGAGCAGATTAAACTATAGTGTAAGAGCTAAGCGTGAGCTACGTTAGCTGCATTCTTTAGCCCAAAACTGCCAGATAGTAGATTTTAGGGCAGACTGTCTTTTTCCACCGTAAAACTATGAGAAGAATTAACATGCCTGGGGTTGTGCGTACAAAATGGTAACAATACATTGTAATAATGATTGATTCCAATTGTCCAATACCCAATTGTCAAGTAGTGTGAAAGTCTTTAAAGACGGTTAGGTGATGCTCTCTCTCTCTCTCTCTTTATCTCTCACATAAACTACAGTTAACTGGTAGATGCTTAGAAAGAGGTTCACGCAGCCAGATAGTAATGTTTTGTTAAGCAGTCACTGTTTATTGGGGAAAGACAGTTAAACAAAAATCTTATTCTTGATTTTAGTTGAAGTCGATGATTCTTCTGAGGGAACCAAGCCTGGGGCTCACACCTCCCCAGTCACTGTATCTCCTGTACTCTCCGGGCCTCAAGTAGTACACCTTGCCCTTGTAGTTGGGCTGCTCGTATATCAGCCAGTGGCCGTCCATCACATTGCAGGAATTGATGTCAGACATGCTGAACCGGTCCTGAACATTGGGACAATCGTCGACCAGCTCCTGCATCTGGCCAGACATGTCGGCGCGCTCATAAAGCCTCATCCTGTAGGAGCCTCGGTGCTGACACAGGATAGCAGACTCACTGTTACTGTGTTGAGTATGATAATGTATCGCACTTGTACTGTACCCAGAGCAATTTTCGTTCTTTAGACACAACTTCATCACTCACTTATGGTTCTTTGATTTACCAAATAAACAATTCAAGTCACAAACTAAAAGGCCACACTGGTGTAGTTGCATTCACTCACTCATTCATGTATTTATGCACTTATTTATAACTATTACACAGTATTGTATTGTAAAATATCATTAAAAAATTAAAAGTACACTTGTGCTTCACTGTAGATGCCACGTCTTTATCACCTACCAGGGGGATCATACGGCAAGATCTGACACAGTCATTGATGCCAATCATGCGCTGGTTATCAGAGTAGTCTCCCCTCTTCAGGTAGTACTGGTTTCCCATGTAGTTGGGCCTCTCATAGATAATGAAGCAGCCGCTCTCCACCCTGATGGAGTTACACCTGTTGAAGTAGGAGTGAAGGTCGGCACAGTCGCTGCTGCACTCATGAGAGCGCCCCAGGAAGTTTCTGTCTTCATAGAAAATGATCTGCAATGGCAATCATTGTAGACACATTTTTACCACAATGTAATGGATATCATGCATGTATCGTTGGTTCGTCTACTAAAGATGGTCACTACCAGACCATAGATGGAAGATTCCTAACAAAGAAAATAGTCAAACTGTAAAGTGAAATGTTTG